>CAKNXH010063158.1:34153-74829 GCA_932178445.1 Andricus quercusramuli
AATTTTTAATTTTTAATTTTTAATTTTTAATTTTTAATTTTTAATTTCTAATTTTAAGATTTTTTCGGGTTTCAATCGTGTGCGAAACTATTAATTGATATTTTTGTTGGCAAACTGTATTTTTGGGTCAAAAATTTGTAAAAAAATTCACTTTTATTGAATGAAAACTAATTTAATTGCTGAATGATTCAGCTGTTTTGTTAAGAATCTTTCTTTTTACATTTTATTCGACTGGTAGAGAATTCGTTTCTTGGCAGAAAATTCATCGTTTAAGGTGAAGAAGTTTTCCTTTGTTGGAAATGAAACTTTTTGATCGAAAATTCAAATGCAATAATAAAAATTACTATTTTGTTATTAAAAATTCGTCTTGTTGTCTTGAAAATTCATCTAGTGTATTGGAAATGCAATATATATTTCGACATGACATCTTGGGAATTTAAATTGTTCCGTACTGAGTTCAATATTGTATTTACAATAATTATTTTTTTTAAATTAATTCCCTTATTATTTCCCTTTTTTCATGGAAAATCGCCCTGGTTCCTCTGTTTAGAGAGAATATTGGTCAAGGTTAAAACTCGACACTTTTGCTTCAAAGCTCAACTATTTGGTTGTAAATGGAATTGTTTGTTCAATATTTTTTTAATGATTAACCTTTTCTTTCGAAACATCGTCTTTTTTGAAAATTAATCTTTATAAATAACTGCGACTGATTTTTATTTCAAATTAAAATCTTTTCTTGTTGGAAATATCAGCTATTATATTTTTTTGTGAGGAATTAATGTTTTTTGCGTGAAATTAGTTTAGTTGAAAAATCCACAATTTGGTTCCAAAATTCATTACTCAGTTAAGAACTTATTTATTTTGTTAAAAAGTTAACTTTCTTATTTAAAAAATTTGTTTTTTCCAATAGAAGGTTTGTTCTTTTGGTTGATAATTAATTTTTTAATTGAAAATTCAACTATTTGGTTAGAATTTCAGGTACTGTGTTAAATCTTCTTCACTTCTGCTTAAAATGCAATTTTTTGGTTTTAAATGCAATTGTTTGGTCTAAAACTAATTTATTTTTCAATTCAACTATCACGTTGAAAAATCATCTTTCATTGTAGAAAACTCAATGTTCAAATGTTCGCAGTTTTATAAAAACTTCCATTTTATAGCTTGAATATTCAGCCCTTAACTGTTTTTTATTGAATAGAATTCAATTAAGGTAATTCTAAAATGTATATACATAAATTGTAAACTGTATTAAATTGATAAAGTAACCGAATTTTCGAGACTGTACTGAAAGGTGTAAAACTTAAACCTCAGCGAGATTCTCTCTTCTTGAACAATAATAATAATAATCTCGCCAAGTTTTAAATTTTCTCCTTTTAACAGATTTTTAAAACTTCTGTTATTTCATAAATTTGTTACATGTTAGAATTTAGATATTTTTCAGTATTAGCAGGCAAACATTGATTGACAAATGTTTTCCGGGTGTTAGTAGAGGGACTGGGACCAAGGTCTATTAAGCGCTGATTTCGATTTCGACAGTTTGCTCCGGCTGATAAGATTTTCTATTGCTTTTCCGACGTGGGCTACACGCATTTGAATATTTCATCATAATTTTTCAGATATGTATAGCGGGGGAAATGATCCAGATTGATCAGTTACCTTTCACGGAATCTGACGAGAACAATGATGATCCCTCTTGGAACTCTGCTTCTGGCCTTCGTGATTCTCATTAATTTTTGCGGTAAGTTTGACCACTATAGTACAAATCTTGGAAGAGTTTGGAGAGAGATAGTGTGAGAAGAGGGGAATCATAGTGAATGAGAGGAGTGGTGGACAAGGACAGTGGGGAAGGAAGGCACTGGATGCAATGGTGAGAAAGTTGGAGAGGGGATGTTAGATAGGAGAGGAAAGTGGTTCGAGGGTTATGATGAGAAATAAGGGGAATGATAATGAATGAGGAGAGTGATGGAGAAAGATGTTGGGAAAGGTATGGGCAGGAGGGGATTGAGGGAGAGCAGTGAGAGGGCGGAAGGAGATCGAAGAGTGCGAAGGGAAGTAAAGAGGTTGAAGGGATATGATGGGAAATAAAGGAAGATGTGGAGAATGGTTGTGGGAAAATGGTCACGTTCTATAATTTGAAAAAGGGGTTATAGAGTTGTTGGGAAATAGCGGGAAAGGAGGAAAATGAGGAAGGGTGATGGTAAAGAAAGAGAGGGGTGAAAAGGGATGGTGAAAAAGTTAAGAAAATGAGGAGAAGTGGAGTGAATAAGAGGGTAGGAATGTTAAAGTGATGTAGAGGTATAGGGAGAAGGAATAAAGTTAATAGTAGAGAAGAAGGGGTCAGGAAGGATGGTACGAAAAAAAAGGAAGGAACCAGAAATAAGGGACATAGTTTCATAGAAGACGTTTAAAATGCGACAATCATGTTAAGGATAAAATAAAATAAAATTTGCCTTGGGGTAAAATTAGCTTTCAAGATGCCTAAGTCTAGAATTATATTGAAAAAAATTCTGATTCAGAGGAATGTGGGAATTTATATTGTGGAGGTGCAAGGTTGATGGATCTATATAAATGCTTTTGAAGACAATTGTGAATCACATTTGGTCAGAGAAATCAATTTAGTTGCGAGAAAAACTCATTCATTGAGAATTTGTGTATCAAAATGTTCAACAAAGCAGTAACTGTCAACTTATTTTGAATTTTTGTTATAAATTATGAATTGTATTAAATTATAAATTCCCATTTCATACCATTGTATTTCACGTCCAAAAAAAGTTGAAACTCTATCTGAATCTTAAGCGTTCACACATCACATTGCTTGAAAAAAATGTTAATTCCGTCTAGAGAACAGGGCAAAATCGGCATTTGTTTATGAAAAAATTATATAAATTAAAAACAATAACAAATAGCACGATTTTGAGAGTATTATTGACAATTGCATTAATTTCTCACCATTCCTTAAAATCTTTATCATTTCATCATAAATATTTTACGAAAGAATAATTTCTTGATCAAACGATGCAGGAATGTTCAACTGCACATTGAAAATAAACAAATGCATTTTTCTCAAAAATTGTATAACGTGACTTATTAATAATGAGCAGAATATTTTCCAATACTTGGTTTCAATTTTTCTTTCAGCGTCAAAAATCGTAGACTCACTTGGGAAATTTTCACATGAACTTGGCAGATCTGCAAAAATTTTTTTTTCTTATACCAATTTATATTAATTTTACTGAAACAAAGCCACCTAACGCGCCCTCGGATTGCGGATTGAGGATCCCTGTACCGAAGGTTTCTGCTGAATATGGTTACAATAATTAATAAGCCTTCGCGGACAATTGTCCAGGGATGGTCCCGCAGGAATAACCTCTAAGTGGAGGCGTAAAAAACCGTGCTGAAAGTTGAATGGCATCTGGATCAGGTGTCTTGAATGGCGACTCTGGGATATCGGGCGGCCTCTCAGAGTATGCAGCCTTATCCTTGCACGCGGGGCTCTACAAGGATGGACGAACCCTTTCCCTAGCTGCTCGTGGGAACAACAATGACACCATCAAAACACCGAAAAGTGGGTGATGCGGTTTAAAACGATCGAACGTGCAGAGCACACGATAATGGGTCGGCAAACAATTCAGATCATCCTAGAGTACGGGGTACCGAAAATAATTTAGATGGAAACACGAAGACGAACCAGCGAAACGCCCATATTGAGTGGACGGGTCTCAAGGATGACTTGCTGGACTGCTACGATGCCAGTATTATTTTTGTTCGCGGAGGCTTTATGGCACGCATGCAGACTCTGTAGTACCAGTAACACCCAGAGCTTCAGAACTTTTCGATGCAATGATTGTGAAATCAAGGTGCTTACCTCTGGAAAAATGGATATGTACGCAGAGCGCTTCCCCAACCGCTTCTTGATCAAGCTGCAGATTAAAATGAGGAACCGACATTAAGACAAACCACGGAAAGCAGGCATCTTCTGAGAGATGATCGTGATTTCAGGATAAGGAAGAACATTAGCATGCAAGTTCCTCCTAAGCTCCCATATCTGGCTGAAATGGATGCCTCCCTTCGTGAATACATCCCGCAAGAGTCCCACCTCTGGACCATCAATTGCTCAGCTTATATTGCTACGAGATCAAAGACGAAAACCGACGATGGATCAAAAGACCAAAAAACGCTTGAATCAAGTGAACAAGAAGATTGGATAGGCAAGACGGAATGCGTCCCGTTTTCAGTGTGTGATTCCCTACTTAAACTCTGGTAGACCATTCACGGAAAGGGTTGAAAAGTTAGCCCAAGAACTGAGGATCTTTAATCACACGCTGAGCAAGTCAAAGCTGCTGACAATCAAGCAGCATATTGTTGTCAAAACACGGGTGTTATCTGATTCATGGAGGAGAATACAGAAGAGGAAGAGATGGATCAGGGATAATCAATAGTTTCTCGCTGACCCATCGCGCCCCTCCAGCGGTCTCCTTGCTTCTGTCAATAAACTACTCAAGCTTACCGAGGTAGAGACTTTTTGGTGAGAGGTATACAAGATCCCGAAAGCACTATAGTAGAAAGAAGATACTGGAAATATCATCTGCTTCAAGGAGTTTTGCGACAACCTCATAAGATCTGAGGAGGAATGTCCATCAAACACTGCCGAACAGGTGAAAAAAGCACTTAGAGGCACGAACAACTTTTCCGCTGCTAAACCAGATTGTATCAAGACCTTCTGGTGGAAGCATTTTACTTCTACACACTAACATTTGGCCTACATATTCAACTCTCATTTAAAGTCGGAGACGCTCATTCTGCAGTGGCTGGTGTAAGAACACACTATATTCCTGCCGAAAAAAGGCAACTTGCCAACCCAGAGAATTACAGGCCAATAACTTGTTTGCACACACTGTATAAGATCTTTACAGCTGTCCTAAAGAACAGGATTATTCGACGAATTGAGCCTGTGTGGCGAGAGATGTACGAACAACGTGGCTCGAAAAAAGGTGTAGCAGGCTGTCGAGAGAACCTGCTAATTGACAGGTGCGTCTGTAAAGACGCTGCAGCCCATCAGCGCGTCCTGCCAATGGCTTGGATTGACTACTGGAAAGCTTTCGATTCAACCTCTCACAGACTTATGATATGTCTGTTGGAAAGATTTAAGCTGCATCCACATATAGTGAGATGCATAGAGAGATTGATGCCTCTTTGGAAAACTAGATTTAGTATCTCATCTGGAAATTAAAGTGTGACAGCGAAAAACGTCACCTTCCAAAGGGGCGTCTTTCAGGGCGATACCGTGAGCCCTTTCCTTCTTTGCATCACTGCCAAAACTCATCTGAAGAAAGAAAAGATTATTGGCGTTCCCAAGGACCGTAAGCTTGTGGGTATAAGTGTTATTAGACCCGTAACTGTTGATAACAACGATGATGTTCTGCTGGACGTAAGAATCGTGCTCGAAATTTTTGTGTTTCTATGGCTTCTTGAAGTTTGTTGGCCCTTCAGCGATGCGACTTTATGCATGGTTGTTTTTAGAAATACAGTTCATGTCCAGAATTTGCCATAGGCGCTTATTCTGCGTACATTTAAAGGTCACTCGAAAATAATCTCTAAGAAAATACTGCATCCATCGTGGCATATCTTAGAAGCCAGAACACCCAACTGAAGATCTGCTAACAGCCACACAGTTGACCAGAATCTAATGAAAGTTTTATATAGTCATTTTTTGAACTGAGAAAAAATTGCTGTGATTGAGGAAAAAGATCGCAATGGTTGGCCCTTGAAGACCTTCGAAACAAGTTTCGAATTACAGCTTAAAAATACATATTATTATAGGAAATGAATTTCGCATTCTTTCTCTGGATAGAATGCTGCAACCAAAAAACTCTACCCGCTCCGCGAACACATTCTCGTCGCATTGAATTTTGAAACAGAAAATTAATCACATTAATAATCAGAAAAAAAGCCAGAGTGGAATTGTGTGGAAATAAATGTTCTCTTTCATAAACATAAAATTTATCATAGTTTCATTCAATAAAGAACTTCAAGGAGTTTCCTGCCAACTGCAGGTCTACTGTTTTATGAAACCCCTTATTATTCCGAAAAGGCTACCTTGACATATGCACTGCAGCCAATTAACGTCACTACAATCTGCGCAAGCGCAAATCAAGGCGGCTCTGTTGGGATCGATGACTTCAACTAAAGTAGAAAAAATCATGACACATTCGACCACTTTCTAACGCACTGCTACCTCGTGTCACACGCATGTTATTAAAGCAAATGACAAGGAAACAATTGCAATTGCATAATTATTTTTAAAATCAAACAACAGTGAAATGAGCCCTTTTTTTCATCGAGTGTGTAACAATGCGGATAAAATTGAGTGTGCACACAAGGGTCGAGAAAAAGTTGTATTTTCCCCATTTTAATAGTAACCAATGAGAATCTTCATGGTTTTTAGAATACGGATCAATATTAATAACCGACTTTGCTTGAAATCTTTCATTGTTTTTTTTTGGCATTTGAGCAAAACTAGGAGATATGAACTACCCTATGAGAACTTAATAAATATGATTTTTTTTGTACGAAATTAGGTGCAGAGCCGTTTCCAACTGTGCCCCCGTACACCATCACAGCGTATATGTCGGATGGCGCTCACTATGGAGGCAAAGTCGAATTCGAAATGAGTGAAAAGGCACGACCCTTCTGGATGATAGATCGTTGGACCGCTGATTTTCATTGCGCTTATATGTGTTTCACACACTTAGGAGAAACCCTTCATGTGCACGCAGTTCTCAATTATCTGATGTACCCTCATCCCGAACCTGATCCTTACGGGCATGCTCCAAGCAAGGCTTTATATACGTATACTAAAACAAGACGTCTATTATACAGCCGGAGGTTTTGAAAATTTCCATCTTGAAATGACTGATTTTGATCGCAGCAATCGCATTTTTATAACAATGCCAGGTGGCCCTATATTTACTGCGAAGTTAGTCCAGCTTGAAGAAAAACCCCCGCAAGGCATCGTACCTCAAGTCCTAGTCGGGGCATATTCGATGCAGAAGAATGAAGATGCTAAGCGGCGGTATCAAACGGTCAAATTTCCATACAAGATACATAAAACTTGACCAAAAACTGATACTTTCTCAACCAAATGATGACGTCTTTTTGGAGACAGTTGAACACTCAATAAAATAAATTTAATAAAAATAGTTCAATTTGTAACCAATTTGTATTTGTATTTGTATTTATTCATGAAAAGTTCCTAGGGCTAAATAGCCCTATAAGGAACAGGTGATACATATTACAATTAGAATGTGACGGCGATCGATTTGACGATTGAAATAAGAAATAGGTATTAACAAAGGTGAAGAACTAAACTATGATATAAAAAATTAGATCCAGGCTATGAACAGAAGGATATTATAAATATAAATACGCAGGTATACCTACTTAAAAGTATATACGCATTCATACACATACTTATATATTTTTAATTGTGAATTTAAATTTTACCAATGTGTGACTTCGAGGGTAGGATTTGATGTGTTGAATAAGTAATCAAAAAGGAGTTTTCTAAAATGAAATTGTGAAGGTGCATTTCTGATGGTTATAGGTAGTTTGTTCCAAAGGCGAGCACCACGAATAACAAAGGACCTTTGCATTTTACACGTGCGGTGTGGCTGAATTTTTAATACTGTTTTCCTTTCACGGAGTTTGGAATGTGTTGGTTGATCTTTGTCAATGAAATTGAAGAGGTTGAGAAGATAGTGCGGGGCTTCATTACTGAATAGGCTATAAAGTGAATTACCCATGAAAAATTGTCTTCTTTTGGCGACGTTAAGGAGTCCTGCTCTTTCTCTATACTGAGTAATATGTTCACTTTTAGGGATGTTATAGATGAACCTAATGCAAGCATTAAGCGTACGCTCAAGCTTAGCATTCAGCTCATCAGTAATATCGTCATATACCACACAGCCGTAGTCAAAGCAAGGAAGGATCAGGCTTTTGACTAGGAGGATACGCGTTGAAGTAGGAAGTGATTCTTTATTCCTGTTAAGCTGTTGGAGGACTCTGAAGGTTTTCCTTGAGATATCCGCAACGTGTTCATTCCATGTAAGAGAGCGATTAAGAATATAGCCTAAATCTTTCACAGAATCCACAAAGGGAATGAGACGCCCATTGATCGAGAGAGAAGGCAAGGTTGCAATTGTTGCAAGTGAAGGAGAGGAAGAAGGTCCTATGATTATAGCCTTGGTTTTAGCAGGGTTAAGAGTGAGACCGTTTATTAAGGCCCACTGCACCACCAAATCAATATCCTCCTGTACCTTTTGAAGTAAGCTCTTAAGAGTGGCAATAGGCCCGGAGAGGTAAAGCTTGAAATCATCAGCATATTTGTGATAGTTGCAGTGTCGAAGTTCACTACCAAGTTCAGATGTATAAATATTAAATAGAGTAGGTGCGAGCGTGGAACCTTGAGGGACACCACTCTTAACCTCCCCACAGTCAGAACGCTCACCATTGCTGATTTGTACTCTTTCAGAGCGATTACTAAGATAAGATTCAAACCACTTCACAGCCATATTTGAGAGGTGGAGTGATCTGAGCCTAGTCAACAGTAAATTATGGTTAACTGTATCAAATGCCTTAGAAAAGTCAAAAAGGACAACAACCGTTATTTCCCTTCTATCAATTGCCAGTTTAAGGTCAGAAGTTACTTTAAGTGTAGCTGTAAGAGTACTATGCCTGGCACGAAACCCAGATTGCATTGGGTCCATTAAATTGTTAATTCCAATATGTGCAGTAAGTTGCTGATGGACAATACGTTCGAAAGGTTTAGACAAGGCACAGAGGATGGATATCGGGCGGAAATCTTTGGGAGAGGAAGGGTTAGAAATTTTTGGAACAGGGCGAATAATCGCCTCTTTCCAAGCATCAGGAAATATTCCCACCTGTAGAGATGCGTTATAGATATGCAAGAGGGTAGGACAAATGACTGGTAAAGCTAAGCGGATCATTTTAATTGAAATACCATCAGAACCTTGAGAATTTGATTTTACCTCTAAGAGTTTTTTAATTAGGGTTTCTTGCGATATGTCAGAAAAGAATAATTTAGTATCATCAAAGGTAGAGGGTACTACGAGTAAGGAAGGAGTGTTATTTGCAAGGAGTGTGGGTTTTGTTGCGAAGGCTATTGAAAGATCTGCGGGTGAAAAATTGTTATCTGGAGCCAAGTGTTTTGGAGGAATAAGTCCGAGTCGTCTTAAGAGAAACCAGATGTTTTCATTTTTATTCCTGTTTTTAATAGAATTATAATTATATTGATTGAATGAATCCCTGATTTTGGTTTGAACTAAGTTTCTAAGTTTTCGAAATTCGGCTTGAATAATACTATTTTTTGTTCTTTTAGCCAATCTACGTTTCTTCCCTCTTTCCTTCATCAAGTCTTTGATATGAGCAGTAATCCAAGGAGTGGACTTCCTCTTTGCTTTAAGAGTATGAAGAGGCGCAAATTTGTCAAAAGCTGAAGTTAAAAATTTTGTTAGATAAATAACTTTTCTATTTATATCTTTTTCAATGAAAATTCTTTTCCAATCATAAGTGGAGAGGTGCTCGAGAAATTCGGCTTCATTTATATTATTAAGATTGCGTATAGACAGAGGTGATAAACCAGAAGAAGTATCAAAGGAGAACTGATATTGAATGCTAATGAGGTCGTGGTTTGAGAGGAATGAGATTGAGTGCTGAGTAGAGAAAAATACCTTGTCTAGATCGTCAACAATCATCATGTCAATCCATGCACTAGAATGATCGGTGTGGTGCGTATTATTATGCGGAACTATAGATAATCCGGCGGAGAACACTACTGATTTTAAATAGTTAGTTAAATTGTTGGTGGCATTAAGATTTGTGTTCAAGTCACCAGTAAGTACAATGTTATTATAATTAGGTATGAGGTCAAAAATATCAGTCTCAAGTTCCCTACAGTAGGAGGCATTAGGAGGTTTGTAAATCACACCAACCAACATGCTGTCATGAGACGAAGATACCTTAATAAAGAGGTATTCAGCAATAGGGTAATTGGCAGGAGGACTCATTCCAACCTGTACACCCCTTAAGCTGTCATGAATTTAGAGACATACCCCACCCCCTCTTCTCTCATCTCTATCTCTGCGGAAAAGTGTGTAATGATCTAGTGCTATGAGGCTAGATGGAATGTTAGGCGTAAGCCAGGTCTCAGACACGGCTATGATATGGTAGGAACAGGACATAAAATGATGTTTGAATTCGTGGAAATGGGCAGGTAAAGACTGTGCGTTAACGTGACAAATATTTAAGGTTTCCATTTTGACAGTGATAAGAAACGTTTAAGTATAATTAAATACAGAAGGATCTGATATACCAGTTCTGATATATTAGTTGAATTTCCCGCCTGCTCACATGATTTTTAGATGAAATAATCAAGTTTTCAAACAAGGAGATGAATTTTCATGAAGAATGATGAATTTTTCAAGCAAAAAGACCAATTTTCGACAAATAAAGATACGAGGGGTGTTCAAAAAGTAAGTTTCCCTGCTCCGGGAAAAAAGCAAAACACAATTTTCAGGTTAAAGTAACATATGTGACGTGCGCCGAAGAAAGGGGGCTTACTCTGGAAAGCGAGATTTTTCAGGACGAGCTGTCAAAGTCGACCCGATAGACGCGACTTTTAGGAGAGAGGGAAGACCACGAAATCTTCCCACTCCGCTTGCCACTACATTCTCGCGCATGTAGCGGCGCTGCTCACGGACGGAGTATAGATGAGACGCGGAGATGTGGTGGTGAGTGGTGGGAGGTGTTTCACGGGATCTCGAGCTCTCGAGCGAAAGCACGATTTCTCGGGTACCTATCAACTCAATTATTAGCAATAATAACGCTCGGATTTTTTTTCGATGGTTTCATTAAAAAGAGCAACTCAAAAACTATCGAAAGGTGTAAAAACCTCGATTTCGATTTTTTGAGAGTAAGCCCCCTTTCTTCGGCGCACGTCACATATGTATTTATTGTTTGACTTATAAACTATTTTTCTACATAGCCCCCTTGGACTTGAATACATTTTTTATATCTGTTCTCAAGCTTTGACAAACCTTGTTTATAAAAAGGCCGTGGCTGTGTGTACCGAAATTTCGGTACAAATAGCTGGATTTTTTCGGTACAAATAAGGGGAGTTGGAAAAGGGGCTATTTGTACCGAAATTTCGGTACGTTTAGCTGGTTTTTTTCGGTACGCGTAGACACTTCCTTATAAAAATCCGTGCCCTGTTTTTTAAAGAATAATTTAACAAAGTCTTTCAATTTATCATTTGAATTGAAGTGATGGCCACCCAAACTTTCCTTTAACTTAGGAAAAAGAAAAAAGTCACTTGGTGCGAGATCTGGAGAGTAGGGTGGGTGATCAAAAATTTCCCATTTGAATTTTTCCAGTAAGATTTGTGTTTTTTTTTTTGCTAAATGAGGCCGTGCATTGTCGTGAAAAAGCAACACTTTTCTCGATAATTTTCCAGAACGCTTTCGTTTAATGGCACTTTTAAGTTATTTAGCACTTCACAGTAACGATCTGCATTTATCGTGGTACCGGATTCAAGAAAATCAATCAACAGAACACATTTTGCAGTTAAAAAGCGAATAACTGCACGCAACTCACAAGTGGACACGTTTTTCACAGGTAGCTCCATGGTTTCCGAGCCGGTACTGATGAAAAAAATTTTTTCGGCAGCTAAGACCGGTTCCGCTCTTATCGGTATATCCAAAACTAAAACTATTTTCGGTCCCAGCTCGCTAGATGGCGCTTGGGCAAAACGGCAGACTAGGGAAACTTACTTTTTGAACACCCATCGTATTTCAGACGAGGTAGAAAAAAATAATATCCAAACTGTTGAACTTTCAATTTAATGAAAAAAGGAAAAGTTACATGTTCAGGTGAAAAAAATAATTTTCAATAAAAGAAGCTTATTTTTGAGGAATATATAACTCTTCAACTAAAGACGTCATATTTCAATAAAAATAATGAATTTCCAATTAGAATATCTGAATTTTCAGTTTGAAAAATTATTTCTCAACCAAAAGAAGAACGCATTTTTACCAAAGAAATGGGGTTTTAACTAGTATGATGTAACAGTAGATATTTCAATGAAGAATGGATTTGTGTGGAGTTTTGGAAAGAAATTAACATATTTTGTGCCCGTGGAAGTTACTACTTATATTTTATACACACAAGTTGAAGAGAGGAATAAACTAGAAATAAGGAACTAAAACGTGCTAAGGCAAATTACAAAGAGGGCAAATGTTTCGCTATGTGAAAAATTGTGTACCAAAACTATTTACAAAAAATCACTATAAAAAAGAGAGATAAAATTAAAATTTATGAACATGGGACTCAATAATTTCATTAATCAAAAACCGCGAACTCAAGCAAAAAAAACAATTTTTAACTAAATAGTTGAATCCTCAATTGAAGAAGTTCAAGTTTGAACCAAACAGTTGCATCTTTATCCAAGAAGAAGAAAATTTCTACTAAAACAGATGCTGTCCTCAATTCTCAAACCAAAGAATTGCAGTTTTAACAAAATAGTTGAAATTCCAACCAGTAAGTAATTCATTTTCAAACAATAAGATAATTTTCTACCAAAAAGACGAATTTTAAACTAAAAGCGACCAAATAAAAATGGAAGAGGTAAACTTTCATACAAAAAAAATCATTTCCAACCAAAGAAATACGAATTTTCAACAAAATAGTTTAATTTTCAACCAATCAAAGGAATTTTCAACTAAACTGATGAATATTCAATCTGAAAATAAGTTTTTAATGAAACAACTGAATTTTCAACAAAAAGTACAAATTTTCTAACCAGAAAATTAATTTTTGACCGAAAATATGAATTTTCAACTAAAAAAGATCAATTTTCGACCAAAAATAAAACGATTACATTTTTAATTGAAAGAATGAATTTTCAAACAAAAAAATAGTTCTTACACACGAAATACAGTATCAACTAAATTAATTGTGAATCTTCAACTAGGAATGAAAAACAAAACTAAAAGTGTTAATGTTTTAGCCAAACCAACTCTGAAAATTAGAAAAAGAAGATAGAAATTTATTTTTACAACATAGTTACATTTTCAACCAGAAAGATGAATTTCCAACCAAAAGAAAAAACGAATTCGAAAAAAAAGCCAGAAATAAATTTTCTTATTGGGTATTCGTTATTAATTCAGTTCGCATTGGAGCAAACAATGAGAAAAAAACGACTAAGGTGGTGATGAGGCGAGGGGGAGAAGAATTCTTTGTAAAGGGTTAAAGAGTGTTAAGTCTGAAAGAGACGAATTTTTAACAAAATAGTTCAGTTTTCAAGATGGAAAGTCGAATTTCTTATAAAAAATTTCACTTCCAAACCGGAAAAGAAGAATTTTCAACCAAATAGTTGTGAACATATTCAGAGTTTGGCTATTTGTCAACGAATAAGCTACATTTTTTACAGAATTACCTGAAAATATCTTTTCACTGACGTTTTTCTGATATAGTTAGTAAATTCCAAGTATTATTAATTTTTTGAATAATTCTTATAAACAAATTGAGAGTTTAGCTATTTTCAAACGAAGAGGCTCGATTCCTTTAAAGAGTCAACTGAGAATGTATTTTTGGTAACTCTTTCATGCGATGCTTACCAATTTCATGATAATTATTCATCATTTTAACAATTTTCATAAACATATGCAGAGTTTGGCTATTTTCAAAGGAATAGGCTGAATGTGTTTAAAGAAGCAATGATGCAAATGATTATTCCCAATAAGGCTCTTCTACGGTACTTCGCAAATTTACTATGATTATTAATTATTTAGACAATTTTCATAAGCATGTTCGGAGTTTGGCTAGTGATGCCGTTCGATACGAAACTGTATCGGTATCTTATCGAAAAATCTCGGTTTTTTCTCGTATCTGTATCGGTTTCTGAGACTCCAATCTCGGTTTTGTCTCGTATCGTTTTGGTATCGGAGAACCGATATATCGCATGGATCGTCTCGGGATTTTGAGACTAGACAGCCAGATGGTGGTTTCCTAAGGATCAACAGTAGAAGGGGAACGGCCGCAAGTTTCAACTACCTGAGTACCAATGAACCTTTTCTTGTAATTTAAAGTTCTGAACCTTCAAATGAACGAAAAATATTTCCCAATTCTATTATTTCTAGAAATATTTTTCAACTGCAAATAAAAATATGCATTATAAGTTTCTTTTATAATTGAATTATTTTCAATGTAATGAGCCATTATATTTTTGCACTGTTTCTAGATTATAAAGCAATTAATAAGAAATGATCATTTAAACGTTTTAAATTTTCAAGCTCAGATTCAACTTGTATTTTAGACAGAAACAGGTGTACATTTTTTCAATTTACATGTATATACAATTTACATTATTTATGCTATAAAGATGATTCATTCCAAATCACTGTAGACTATATCTACTACATCGAAGTTTATATGCAGTACATATACTAATTTCTATCTCTCTCACTCCTCCACTCATATATCGCTCATCACCTCGCTTGTTTCTACTCATATATATCTTTTCTTTATATATACCTCAATTTATTTATATATGTCTTTCGTTAATACTTATGTACAAGTTTTAATAATCGTTGTACATAATTTGATTTCTTCTCTGAGAATTAAATACATTCATTGGAAAAAATGAACATTTACACAAGTTTTCTTAGAATCGCTGTACATAATTTCAACTCTCCTTTGAGAATCAAATTCATTCATCACAAAATGAACATTTACACATGTTTCGGAAATCGCTGTACATATTTTTTTTCAACCCTTCTTTGAGAATTGGAATTCATTTATCGAAAAATTAATATTACTCTTTATCCACAGCCATTGCCTCCTGTGATTGAGTTTTATAGCCCCATGGAAGTGTGTCGATTGTACGAGGAAGCAGCATCCTCTTATCATCTCGCCAGCTGAGAGCAATCTTGTTTTGTTCAATCGAGTGAACTTCATGTTTTCGGCTTCGAATCAACCGTTGAGGTCGAATAAGAGTTTCGTTATGTAACAAAGTTCGCTTGTAGTCGTCAAACGTTATTGTCCTTAATGTGGACCCTTTAATACCTTTAGCTCTCTTGTTTCCCTCGTCATTTCCCAAAACTTTATAGGCATACAATTTTGATCTAAGCCCGACAAATTCTGTTACAATTTTTCCGCTACATTCATCTTTCATGAGCCCCAAGACTTTTTTGTTGAATAATTTAATATCATATATATTATTTGGTGGATAGTCTGAGGTATCAAATTTGGCCGAATCACTTTTAATATATTCATAAAAGTTTGGAACTGTAGTGTGGTAAATCAAGCTGTCTGTGTCAGTATAGAGTAATTTCGCCTTGTCATTGAAGTTGTACTTCATGTAATTGTAATGGAAGTCATGAATCATTATCTTTGATAGGTCGAGAACTGTGAATCCAATATAAATTGGTTTATTGAAAGTAATTTTGGTTTTATTCATTTCAATTATCACCATGTCTTCACCAAAGATAGTGCAGCTATGAAAGTTTGGTTTGGCAATAAGGGCTTTTGCACCTAACTACCCTCCCACTTTGTTACTAACCTAACATCTTTATGCTTCCTTACGTTCTCCATGGTCTTGCCAAAAACTGAGTTATTCATGAGTTTAAAAAAAAAATTTTCAAACTCATTTTTTGCCTGCTTTCTCAACTCTGTATTCAAATCAATATAGTCTTTTAGCCAAGGTTTTTGCTCGAATTGTAAAACTCGGTGAACTTTAACGAGTTTCATTCCCAACTTTAAATACTGTTTCAGATTTTGAAAATGGAGAACGTATTTTGTCTTTTATTTCAAATTGGTTATTAGTTTAGGAATTTTAGATGTGGGAAGAGGAGGTACAAAATGCTCTAGGCATAATGGCAGGTCCTTATACAAATCATGGAGTTCTTCAGGATATTCCAAATCCACTTCGAGAATATAGCCTATTTCTGAATCATCAGGAATATTGAAAAAATTTGGCTCGTTTTCAAAATTTGTAAACCATTTGAAATCACGATAGGGCAAACTTTGACTCATTGCTTGCCCGTACTGATTATTTATATCAAAATACATTATGTAAGATTCGGGTTCCAATGGATTAAAATTCAAGCCCATGAATCTATTATTCGCCTTAGCATACCTATTGGAGCACTGCGACACACCACCTCTGATTGCACTTTCAATCAACAATAACATTTCTGCATCTGTCAATAGGTCGAGTTCAATCCCAGTATACTTTAGCATAGCATCGAAGGAAAGTCCAGGTGCTGTAAAGTAGTTTTTAAATTAAATTCATCCCAAACCTTGCAAGCATGATTATAATCCTCATCTGAAATACCCTCATCGTTTAATTTTGAATAAAATTCCTCTTTTGCTGGTAGACGATCTTCATCTAATTTCTGCCAGTTATCAACATAATCGTACGGAAATACACCTTTTCTCGTTAGTAATGCAAATTCCCCATCAGTTTTACAATATTTTCTTGTGATCAATTTTTCGTCATTGCTCAGGTTTGAAGCTAATTTGGACAAGCTGCTTGGCATGAAGCGAAAAGAGTCAATAAATCTCAGTTTTACGTTTGTATTCTGCACACTCTTGGTAAAGGATATATATTTTCCCTTATTGATGGGTAATAATGAGATACCACCATCGATGCTTGTGGCCAATTCTTTTATGAAAAAATGAGCGTCATAACCAGATAAAGTGTGAAATACTATAGGAATTGTATGTGAGTCTTGGTAGTTTACATTACATCTGTCGTGAGCAGGGCCACGGTATTTCCCCGTAAAATGACAGTGATCTCGATGTTCCACATCATCTTTGGCAAAATCTTGCTCACAAATATGACAAACTTTGGCATTTTTAAAATCATACTCTTGCTTTGCAGTTAAGGGGCCCATTGACACAGGATTCTTGAGACAAGTATCTACTTTCTCAGCTAAATTTTTCAACTCATTGACGAACCACGTGATGCAGTCTTTTTCACGATAAACTTGAGGTTCAGATTGTGAATCGTCAAAACTGTATTTTGTGTAGTAAGCCACACTTGTAGGTATGTGTTTTTGATAAGCATTACCTTGAATATTGGTAACTGGCTCTAACAAACACTCTATATCAGCATATACTGCAAATTGAACCCTCTCTTTATATTTATGATTTTTAAACTTTAAAATGTTATCTTTTTCCGTGGGAAGTACTAGTGTGAAATTATTCAGGCTTTCACAAGCAACTTTATGTTTTTCGAGAGATTTCTCGAATTTAAAATGGCACAAGCACCTGTCACAAAAGTATGTGCTATGTTCTGATTTCGTTATTTGTGTCGATACTAGTCGAGATAGATTTTTAATCAAACAAAAATGATCACTTCGGTATCTGAATCAAATTCAGTATTTTCAATCATGAGAAGGTGAATAACTGGTTTCTCGGATTTCTCATGGCTTAGAAAAATTGGAACAATTTCCTCCTTCTTGCTATATTCATCAAACTCTAGACCATAGACATTTATACTGAGGCCATTCATTTTTTTCAAATCTTGGAATATCCTCAAGAGTAATTGGAAATTCTATATCATTATATTTTAGTTCTGAACCATTAATCTGGGGATAAGAACTAGTACAGCAAGAATTAATTGTGGCAGGATAAAGAGCTGCCATTACTGACCAGAGAAAACAATATGAA
Source organism: Andricus quercusramuli (assembly GCA_932178445.1). Taxonomy (NCBI): domain Eukaryota; kingdom Metazoa; phylum Arthropoda; class Insecta; order Hymenoptera; family Cynipidae; genus Andricus; species Andricus quercusramuli. Next base: position 51,899 of record CAKNXH010063158.1, read on the forward strand.
TCTTTATTTTTGATCTTGATCACAGCTTTTTTTCTCTGAATGAAATCGGGTAATTCAACGAAAGTTGAAGACCCAACCTGAAAAGGGGCGTATCTATTGATATTTACCCTTAAGTTCACAATTTCTATTAAAGTCCAACCCGAATCTGTGGTTTTCAGTTTGTCAATTTTAGCTTAAACCTGTTCTCTCACATTTTCCTCAAACCATCCACCAACATTTGCCGTTGTTAGAATAGGGTAAATCTGAGTTGAAACACTTTTTTCGCCTATTTTTTCTTCACCAGCCACTATTGCCTTGAAAATCCCAGTGAAATCAATACAAATTTTGATATTGCCCAAACTATTCAAAGTATTTTTAATTCTAGGAATGAACATTCGTTTGCAGTCATCTAAAAATGCATTTAAATCCTTATGGATTAAATTGGATATCGCTCCAGTTCTTATCCGCGATTTAAACGCACTCTCCACATCATCCCAAATTACTCTCTCTCGCAGTTTCATCGAAACTTCACTCATGCCAGCTCCGGTTTTCATTAACTTCTTAAATCTTCTACTTGCTGTCTTCAAACTAGCGATCAATGCCATAATCGCCCGTTTTTGACCCAGAGATGTATTTTTGTTCTTCCTCAGCACTTTGTTCAGTATTCTTATGTTCCTCGTTCCTTCCCTCGTCCACCATCTAATTTCATCGTCTGATGGCGGTTGTTTCTCAAGTATTAGTTGATACCCCGCCTTCATGGTTTGTAGGAATTTTTTATATTCTTTGACATCCATTTTGCAAGTTATAGTCAGATCAGCAGAGGCTTATGAAAAAAACACTTCGTAGATTTTCAAAGGTCACTACTGTAAAATCAGTTTTTGTGAAGCACAGACAAATTCTGCTTCTAAATAGTCCTCAACACACACTTTTTTTTTATTCAACAAGCACACACACTTGACAGGTGTTGGTGTTGCACTGACAAAATAAAGAGAAGAGCGCTCCCATATATAGTCTCAGAATTGATGAAAGATGGCAGCACCGTAGGTAGTCTCAAAATTGATGAAATATGGCAATACTGTAGGTAGTGTCAAAATTGATGAAATATGGCAACCCTGTAGATAAGGATTTCTGGAACTATGATGACGTCATCAGAATTGAATTTCGAAATCCAATTTCAAATTAAACTGAAAAATCAGCAGACACTTATGAAAAACACTTTGCAGATTTCAAGTTCACTAGTGCACGTTTGTTATCAGTTCTTTTTCCGAAATCAAAGAGAAAATTTGCTTGTAAATAGGTATTGAACACACTTTTTCTTGCCATTCAACAAGCACTCTTGACTGGTGTCAGTATTGTACTGGTAAAATGAAGGGGAGAGCGCACTCTTATATAGCATAAATGTTGCATCGTATGGTAACCCCCTGTAGATAAGGATTCCTGGAAATAGGATGATGTCATCAGAATGGAATTTTGTTTAACAGGAATTGTTTAATATTATATGAAATGTGAGACGTCTGACGCATGATGTCGGCCCCTGCTGAAACCTGTTCAAAACTGCAAAATATAACCTTGAAAGTATTTACGCTAAAATGCTTGAGATAAGCAATAACCTTGAAACTATTTTTACATGGATTCGGCTAGCGCAATTGGTCAATATTATGTTATGGCGCATGAGGAATGTACATGCACTCTTCTTCTGAAACCTGTTTAAACTTGCAAAATACATTTCGCAGAAAATTACGCCCTAAAAATAATCATATCACATACGCACCCCGACTTCAAAGGCACCGACTATTTTTTTTCCTCAGAATTATCTTGACAATAGCAAGCAATTATATACGGGGGTTGAAATGCAACACCACCGTCTACGTCATCACCTTATCTCCCGAGCGGCGGCTCACGAGGGATGATGACTCATCTTCTAGCACTCTTAACTTCCCTCACACGGGCACACACACACACACACACACGCTATATAAATTATATTATTTTGGGCGAAAAACTTCAATTCCGGGGATAGCAAATATTAAGAACTTAATATTGTGACGTCAGATATCCCATTCCATACTTTTAGGCGAAAAAGTTCCATTCCCCGGATTCAAGTATTGATTTCCAATTCAAGTATTGATTTTCAATATCGATATTGGATACTTCAACACTGTGGTTCGCAAGTCAGCACAAGGAGCGAAACCAATCTCGCAGCCTTCTACAGTCTTACCGCCAAGTTGCTAATCGTACGGAAAAAGTTTATCCAGAACCGGCCCTACCTATCTACTTCTTTACCAAAAGTTATTATTGAATTCATATTAAATGGTATACGGAAAATAGTATGAATATTAAATTTTTTTAACATGAATTGAATAGTTTTAGAAATTTGACCAAAAGAAGGAAGAAATAAAGTATTAAAAGAACTATATTCTCTCAATTCCTTCTGATTATCTGTAGCCGAAATGTTAATTTGTTTGTTTTTGATTTGTTGAATTCTAACTGTGATTTGTTGCTCAACCAACTTTTCTGGGTAGTGATTCAGAAAAAGGATATTCCTAACAACATTTAAATTCTCTTTGTGAAATGAAATGTGGGACAAACCTAGAGCCCTGTCGACCAAGTTTTTGATGACTGCAATTTTGTTTTGAAAAGGATGAGCCGAAAAGGAATTTAAAATTCTACCTGCATATGTATTTTCCCTGTACCAATTAGTAATAATATTACCATCCTGAGCTTTAATTACTTCTACGTCCAAAAAACTGATTTTACTATCCTTCTCTATTTCGTGGGTAAACTGAAGTTTTGGATGAAAACTATTAAAAGCATCAAAAAACACCTGTAACTTTTCTAGTGGAACACACAACAAGGTGTCATCAACATACCGATAGTAAAAGGGCAAAACAAAATCCAGCTTCTTGAAAGCAAAGGCTTCCAAATCCTCCATAACCATTTCTGCCAAAATCGGAGAAATGACTGAACCTATGGGAGTACCAAACTTATGCCTATAAAAAGATCCATTAAATTTAAAAAAAGTTGAATTCATAATGAAAACTATCCCTTCAATAAAATCCTTTTGACTCAATCGAGTACGTGTCCTTATATTGTCCCATCTATTTAAAATTGTCTGTTTAACTAATTCAAGGGGTATATTTGGAAACATTGCGACAACATCCAAAGAAATCATCACATGGTCATCAGGGACAGTTTTTTGAATAATATTTTTTTGGAATTCCCAGCTATTTTTAATATTATATTTAGAAGTTGTAATTGAGTCTTTATGTGTCAAATTAAAGTTTTGTTCCAAGAATTTCGTTGGAGTGTTAATAGTTGAAACGACAATTCTCAAAGGATAGCCCCCCTTATGAATCTTTCTCAAGCCGTAACATCTTGCAAGAACTGTGTCCTCAGTATTTATGTCAGTCCATCTTATATCCTTTCCCAAAAGTCCTTTCTTTCTCCAATTGTCCAGCATTTTGAAAGTGTCTTTTCTCAATTGTTTTAACGGATTTTCACTCAATAATTCAAAGTTATCACCATTGGACAGTAAATCCTCCATATCCCTAATATAATCTGATTTCTTCATACAAACCGTAATATTACCCTTATCAGCATTCATGCAAATTATATCAGGGTTGTTCTTGAGGAAATCTTTTGTTACCCTGAAACCTTCAGAAATTTTACGATCAATACTACTAATGTGCAAACAATTCTTGTCAACAAAACTCTTCAACAAATGTAAAACCTTATTTCGGAAATCCTGTTGATCCAATATTGGAACTTTGTGTATACTTGATTCAACATCTTTGACTATTTCCATCATTTGTTTCGATTTACTTTTTATCACTTGGTTACTAAAACCTTTACATAATCTGAGAATATCTGTAACTGAATCAGGAATTTGAGTATTTGCTAAATTTACAAACCAAGGATCCTTATCTTTTTCTTATCAAATTCCTGATTCAGTTACAGATACGTTGTTATAAGAGTGTTCTTGCTAGACATACGAGAGGGTTTGTTGATGTTGATCATGAGTTTTACTGGGATAATGTGGAAATTTTACATATTGAAAGTAATGAGAGAAGGAGAGAATTCATGGAAATGCTTTATATTAAAAAGCAAAATAGGTCCTCTATAAATTTAAAAACTGATTTAGATATATTAAACAAAAGTTATTCAAATTTGATTAATTACATTTAGTTTTCATGAGTCTTGACTTTCTCTTATTTCTTGATTGTTGTGACAGATTGGCCTACTGACCCACATTCAGATCTCAGGTACCGAAGGGATAACGTCGTCGCTTTGTCGCCGCTCCCACCTGTCACCTGTTTTCTTTTCCCTGCCTTGATAAGGGTGCTGTGTGAGCATCGAAACGTTGGCAATGTAAATTGCATGCTTTTTTATTGTGATTTGATAATAATAAAAATAAAAAAGACGAATGAAATCAAAAAGAGAAGGAAGGGGATGTGGTTGGTTGCCTTCTCATTTTTCTTTCCTCTTTTTTATTTTTATCCAAAGAAATAAATGTTTTTATTTTGTTGTTTTTTAGGAATTGCAATAGGAGCATTTTGTGGTGTTTATCAAAATTTAATCGTTTGAAGTCTTGTTGTTTTTTTTCAGGAATTCTATATATTGAATTGATTGTTGGACGTTAAATGGGATTTTGAATTTGATTTTAGTCTGATTTAAAATTCTTGAATTTCAATTTGTTTATTATCCAATTTTTTTGTTTATTGCTCGCTATTGGATAATCTTACAGTAATTTTGCACTATCAAATTGATTTGGTTGCAAAACTTTTCACTCTATTTCTCAGAAGCCAGATGATTAAACAAAAAAAATTGTCACTTTTTTACCATATATTTGTTTATTTATAAAAAACTGGAGATCTTTTTCAAGGGTCAACCGCGAAAATTCTCTACGGAATTTTCTCAGCTTTTTTCTAAGAAAAAAAATATCTAAATCGGTCCACAGATTCAGCAGGAATCGTATTTTGAAACAAAAAACGTACTTTTTCCCCACTGTACGTTTGTCTGAGCGAAAGAGAAAGAGTTTAGAAAGAGACGAAGGGAAATGAAAGAAAGAAAGAGAGCGCGCATAACTAGAGAGAGAGACAAACGGCGTACGTGACTGAACAGAGGAAATAGCTTGTTGACGGAGCGCGGCACGTTGCCGGTACGTGATCAGGCGCGTGCTTGCCGGCCGACGGGAAACCTCACCGGCCATTACCGGCGGCCTTGAGTAAACAGGGAGAGAGCAAGGACAATAGACCTGAGTCTCTTGGGGCAAACAAACTTGTCCTTTTTGAAAACACCGTAAATAGGCATCTCATTTCACAGGCCCTTCACTCGAATTTTCTATCGCAAATTTGAGTGGGAAGCCGCACAGATGAGTGTCTATTCCGGGGTTCTCAATTATGGCCTGTGGCCTATATCAATTCCACCCCTTCCCGGATAGAGTTTGCTTACCCTGTGTGACGTGGGAATCTAAAATTTCAGTTTAAAAGAAAAACCCCTACCCCGGCGCCTTACTTACTAGTGGCATATTTCGGTAGCTACCCTTAGCCTATTAATTATATACGAAGCTCTGGGTGCCTTGCCGCAGCGCTGAGTAATTTACATGTTTAATTCGTAGGAGGGTACTTGCGCTCGCCTCTTCTGTACACAGTTACGATCAACTATCGTTTCCTAGAAGCGTAGCGTCGCGTGTCACGATATTCGACCGGGACGTGTGGTCGTAAGCGGTAGCGCCCCCTGGCGTTACCGAAATCCTCCTCGATGTCCTGCTGGGGAAGCACGTCTGCTTCCGTCGGGGTGCGATGCGCCTGTACGGCGGCATCGTGGCTGTCGAGTCTACGCCCGGTTGGGTCGACTTTGTCCTCCTCTCAGTCGAGTCTGTCGACGGAGGCATCGTTCGTGTAATGCGACAAGCTGTCGTCATTCTCCTCCTCCCGGACGACGGTTTCGCTGGGGTGATCGCTATCCTCTCCACCGACGCTTCGGCATAATTATTCTGCACCGTCGGACGCGCCTGCTGGGCGGCATTCGACTCGTTCTCACTTCCCTCGTCGGCCTCGGGATCATCACCGTCCGGTGTTATCGTTGTCCGTGCTGGCGCCAGTATCAGTGTGCTGCCATGCACCTTCTGCGATACGTTGTCCTTCCATACCCAGTATACTTCTCCTGCAATGTGATCCAGGATCTGGAAGGGCCCGAGTCGGGCTGGGGCTAGTTTTGCATTAAACCCGGCAGCCTTGTAGGATAGCTGGTGATCGGGTACGTAAATCCAATAACCAGGGAAGAAACGGGGCAATGTTGGCGCGGCAGCGTAACGGGCCTGATAGGCGGCTTGCCTCAGGCGGGCCTCTTCTTCTCGATCGTCTTGTTCGCTGGATCGGTCGGGTTCTTCGGGGGACGTTTCGAGTGCCCATTCCCCTGGGCGGAGAATTGTTCGGTCCATGAGAAGGTAACTAGGTGTAACACCCGTTGCGGCATTGCGTCTCCTCCGGAGTCCGAAAAGTAACTCAGGCAAGTGTTGGTCCCAGGTCCTTTGATTACCTGCGTGCAATCTAAGACTCAATCCTTTTTTTATCTCCTGATTCCGGCGTTCCGTGGGGTTCACGCGTGGGTGTTACGCGTCGTGGGTAACCTTAGCGACTAAAAACTTCACCCTCCAGTTTTTTAATTATTTTCGGTGCATCTGAGGCGCGTAGTGGGAAGGCTTCAACCCAGTGCGTAAAGAGATCTGTGATGACAAAAATAAATCGATGTCCCTGATTCGCACGCGGGTACGGCCTTATGAGATCAACGGCCACCGTATCCCAGGCACGTTTCGCGGGACGTGGGCGTTGGTTGTCGTGCTGCCAGCCGCGCACCAGTTTACAAGATATACACAAATGGCAGTCCGCTACATACCTCCGTATTTCGCAGTTCATCCCAGGCCAAAAGAATAATTCTTGAATAGACCGTAGGGTCTCGTCTGTGCCAGGGTGACCTGCGAAAGCCGCATCGTGGTACTCCCACATGACGCGAGAGCGTAAACCGGCTGGGACTTGCAATCTCCATTTTCGTTGTACGACGTTCTTCCTCCAGAATCCTTTATCGATTAGTTGGTTCCTTTCCAGGAAACCCTCTTCCTCGGGGGTGCGATTTTTGGCATTCTGCAGTTCGTTCCAATGGATTACGTCATGGTTAATGACCGGGTCTTCTTGTTGGGCTTCCAAAATCGTGTTGAAGAGAGGGGGTCTGGCCAAAGCGTTGAGAACGGACGCTGACGTGGCCCCGTCGGGGTGTGCGATGTTGCTGGTGGGCGGTAGCATTTCGGCCATGTCTGGTTCTCCTGACGACAATTCTTCGGGATTCGGGTGCCGGGATAATGCATCGGGCAGCTCATTATTTTTGCCCGGCACGTGCTCGATGGTTCGTGCGAACCTGCTAAGAAACAGGTCCCATCTTGTGAGCTTATCACGCGTATCTTTTTATCGCTCGAGCCACGTGAGGGTCTTACTATCGGTCCGTAATGTAAAGGGACGATCCTCCAAAAACGGCCGATAACGTTTTATTGTCCACACTATGGCGAGGCATTCTTGCTCGTTACAGTGGTAACGAACTTCCGTAGGGGAGAATTTCACGCTTGCGAATGAGATGATGCGCATCTTTCCTTCGGCGTCTTCCTGCATAAGCACGGCTCCAATGCCGCGTGCACTGGCGTCGGTTTGCAGGACGAAACGAAGCTCAGGATCAGGTCTACTCAGAGTGACTAGACTCTGGATGGCAGCCTTGGCTGCTTTGAAGTGTTTGAGACCCTCTGTAGTCATCTTATATGGGTATTTAGTGGACAGCATGTCGGACAGAGGAGCTAGGATTATTGAGGAGTTTGGGATGTACTTCTTCACCTAACTGCAAATTCCTAACAAGGAACGCATTTCCTCACGAGTCCGAGGCGGGGTGGCGTTGCGAATGGCCTCAATATGACCAGTTCGGGCCGTGTTTCCCTCCGTGCTTATAATGTGGCCCAGGCAAGTCAGTGTTGTTTGACCAAAGCTGCACTTGGCCGGGCCGACTGTGAGCCCGTAAATGACCAGTCATTCAAACACTAACACCAGGTGGAGCAAGTGTTCTTACCAGTCTTTTGAATAAATTACGATATCGTCCAAATAGGCGATAGCGTAAACACCCCACTGCTCTGCCAGGACTTAGCGCATAAGATTCTGGAACGTTCCCGGAGCAAACTTTTGCTTTCCTCAGAATCATCAGGACTCAATTCAGGTTAAAATGTATTAGTGTTACGAACCAACCTGCCTTCGAATAATTAGTTTTTATTTCTTTTTCAAAGACTCTGAATATTAGGTAGTGTGGAATTTAATTCATTGATTCGCCCGGAGGTATTTCAGACAATCACCTGAGATCGCTCTCAGGTGTTTATTATTATTTTTGTGGGATTCGTTTTAATCTCTGCTTCCTAGAAGTACTTTGGCATACGCCTTAGAAAATTTTTGGAATTGGGCTAGGGTCGGTAAATAACATTCAATTCATTGTTATGCAGTTCCAAACAAATTTGCACAGATCTTGAGTTTATTAATTTGACTCAAATTTTACACGTTTGCTACACTAAAGAAAAGAAATCAAGAATATAAGTCTTAAGCTACCCTCATACTACCGTCTAATCCCCGAGCGTGGGAGATTGACGGGCCAATTCAAAACTGTCGTTAGTTCTGACGCTTGGAACTTATGTCAAATTTCGAGATACTGTCGTTTTAGTCAATGTGGCCGGGACGCAAGAGACAGAGAGAGAGAGAGAGAGAGAGTGAGGGATCGTTACAATAAATATTGGATACTTTACTTCTGACCTTTTTTGTTTGTCCTGGTAAATTAATCCTTGTTTTTGGCCCACTCCTCACCATTCACCACTCACACGCGTCGCCCAGTCGCCCCGAAGGTTCACAAAACCGAAACTGTTGCGTGTCGAGATTTCCCATAGTTGTTCGTCTTTACATCAAATCACCCCGGTTCCACACACGTCGACTTACGAAACGGCGCGATTTGATGGCAAGTCAATCGATCACTTTTCACGATCACGACTCACTTTCTAGTTTTTATTTGAAATGCCGAACATTTCACCCCTCCCGTTTGCACTTAGCCGGTTACTATCGCGTCTTGCGTTTGTACTATTAACATCCCCAAACCCCCCATAGTACACCTTTTTTCGGTTATTTAAACCTTCCGGGCGACTCCGCGACGCGAGCGCGTAGGGAAATACGGATGGAGCGGGGAAATAATTAAATCAATTTCCCTTTTATTCCCATTTTGACAACCTCGCCGGTCAAGGTGTCAACGAAGAATGCTATTGAGTCTTGGTGAAAATCAGACTCGTTAAGGTAGGGGTATCGGTATGATGGGAGAATAAAATTTTGGTTTTTGCTGATTGCCGTGGGAATGATGGCCGGATGTGGCGTGACTTCCAAAATGCTGATGCTGATACGGCATCGACTAAGCAATATTTCAGGGCACGTGCATTGATGTCGATTTGAGGTTGCACTTTTTAATTTAGCTTATTAAAATTATTATTTCCATGATCGATAACAACGCCAAATCCATCAGCAAAATTTATGCTTTATTTCAGGTTTTAATTTCAAATGAAGTATACGTTTTTGGAATTTAGGAAACTATTTACTGAAATTGTTGATTAGCAATTTGCAAAGAGATGGTGCCTTCACCAATATTGCTTATTGATTTCGAAAGTCAATAATCAATATGGGGTAGTTCTACATTAGCTTCCCTTAGAATGGGACTATTATGTCTTGCTATCGATCACCGAAATCTTAATATGGTTTGATCGGTCCCAAAATTTATAGATAGACGCCTGGAAAACTATTAAGGATTCTATGATAATCGATTTTTCGGTTATGTTAATAATCATATTTTTATTAAATATTTTGAAGTCAGTCAGCGACTCGGTGGTGTCAGGAGAGCATGAACATAAGAGAAGTGGCACGCGATATTGTAATTATTGCTGTTTCGCTCTCGCGCTCTCTCTCTCCAACGAGTGGTAACGCCTACGATTGTATATGTAGCTAGTGGCTAAGGGGGAGGGAGGGAAGATCGCGGCCACGGCATATCAACGCAATGACGGGAAGGCCATGAGAACTAGCCATCAATAATTAGATTGCTCCTTCTCATAGGGTCTGCCGTAACAAACCCGCCCTGGAGTAGAAATGATCGTCCCCGATTATTACCAGTGTCCGAGATCTTCTCTCCTCCCAGGCCTTATAGTTAGTTCTTATAATCCTTGAGTTGTTTCCTTAAATAAACGTCGCTATAATTTGTATGTCGTATGCCCAAAAGCTATTATATTAGATAAAGTGCACATATTGTTAATCATACAGCGAATAAGTTTTTTATCTAGGTTTATTATAATTAAATCTGTCCACATGACAGGCCTTAATTGTCTTTTATTATAGTCAATTTATAACATCCATCCATTCATCCATTCCAACACTTTACATGGGACTTCATTCCCATGTACCACCATTGATCACGACACTACACTGATTCAGCAGGCTGATGTTGATGTCTGTTTGTCATTTATCTTTCATGGAGCATCAGAACAGTGTGGGTAAAAGTCAGATTTTACGCCGGTTGTAGCGTTTGCTTTGGCATTACGACCCTTGATGACGGGATAACTTCCTTGTTGGCCGAAGCCTCAATGGTATCAGTTGAGGTGAAATGTGGCTGATCCTTAAATTCTTCTTTAGGTGTAGGGACTGGTTTCCTCTCGTCATGGCTTTTTAATTCCTCCAGGTTTAATGAAAGTTCTGAACAGTCTATTCTCTCTTGGGTTGGACTAACACTCGATGTCACTTGTATCTTTTCCTTGTCGATTCCCTGGTTCCTTGGCTTGCGATTGAAACAGGTCCAACAACTAGTCAGGAGCAATAGCAATTTAGTACGGCCGATGTAACCCAATATTAGTATTGCAAGTAACCCTGATCCTGCATAAGATCCCTGTATTAGTAGATGCTGGGTTGTCTTATCCTGCCTTTGCAAACTGAGATCATACAATTGTCGCTCTACTTGTTCTAGCGCTTTTTCGCCTTCCTTGTATAGCTGCTCATTATGGTATTCCTTCAGAGGTTCCTTGGACATCTTCGTTGGAAAGTTAAGTTGCTGGGCTTCTTGTAATTTGGCAGATAATTCAGATAAGTTTAAGTGTATGTGAGGTTTATAAATTGCTACCACGGATTCCCTCGTAGGTTGCAAGCCTGGTAGAGTTACTTGTGCTGTTTTTAAGTGACATCCAGGTGCAATTTGAATTAAACCCAGTCCCTGAAGTCGAAGATGATGAACGGACTGGCCGACACAATTTAAATCTGCTGCTAGCTCGTTGGACAAGGAGTAGATCCAACCACTTAACGATGGCAAGGCCTTCCAATAAGGTTGGCTTTCGTAAGATATTTTGATATCACACGACTTGAATGATGCCATTGTTGGCTCCAGTAGAAGTTGTGATTCGCAAGTTTTATAGTGCGAAACCTCGTAAATAGGGAACACGCCTGGGCAAAGGATGTAGTCTTCCAGTTGGTTACATTGGACTTGTTCGACACGGGTCATTAACATGTAGTTTCGCTGCGTGTCTTCCATTGCGATGTATGCAAATTCTGACTTTATGTATGCTCGTCCAGATCCGTTTCCCAGAATAGATTGTTGGACAGGCAGTGGGTGCATTTCGTACATCGTATATTCTGCTCGCTCTAATAGTGAAATATCTAATAGGACTTGTAGTGTTCCGTTTTTACAAATTATGGTTACCGTGGCAGTCTTGGCCAATTTTTCTATATCCACCCGTGGTCCGGGCACTGGAAAAGTTACCTTAGGTGCGTGATCCTGAATGTCTCGAAATATGGGTTGAATTTGTTCCGCCGTCAAGAGGGAAGGATGAAGTTCTCCCCTCCTTGCGGCGTGGATGACATTCATAATGCGATTGGCAGAACGAATGTACTCATCTATCCCCGCTTCGAAAGCTTGCAGTACTCTGATGAATGCAGATGTTAAACTGATCGTGGATTTCCTGTCGTTCTTCGTTGACCTTTTGAACGATTCGAAATAGTTGGTTACGAAGGTGCTCCTGCTGTTTTTCGTAGTCTCTAGCAACCTCGTGTATATTTTCTAATTGTGATCGGATGATGTGTGTTTGCTTACTCATCAGATGGGATAGGTTAGCCTGCGCATGGTCAAGCTCATTGATTTTTGAATCCATTTCTTGTCCATCATTGTACGTTAGCAGTCCCGCTACGGGTCCAACGATCCCTCCTAAGAATCCAAGCATTGGGGTTGTTCTTCGTTTTCTCATGCCTGAAGGTAAATGGTCTGGTAGATTTTTACTGGTATGGTACGACAGTTCGTCAGTTTCTTGCTCGATGTCTCTTCGAAGTCCTTCTGCAACATCCAGTTTGGGTTGTATGTGGTGGTCTACGAGGATGTTGCTGCAGTCAATTTCGTGCTTCGGTCTGCAGTATTTTGCCAAAATGCGAAGCCTTGTCTGCCATTCTGTGAGCAACTCATGAAGTTTAGCCACATGCAGAAAGGTATTGATGCTCCAATGACTGAATACCCGACGCACTGGTCCTGAGTGCTCGTAGAATATTCCAGTGCTTTTTTGGAACTGGAGGTTCTTGAAATGTTCTTCGATGGTGCCGTGGACCGTCCAATGGATGTAGCATAAAGACAATAGAATGAAGAGTGGTGCGTAGACGTACATGATTTTCTATTCGATAGATTTCGCTCTGCACAATTAAAAGTTTGTCTATTAATTTATTATACCGCCTGCATGCAAAAATTACCAAAGGCTTGTAACCCTTACAATAACGGTCGTTCCCCGCATATGTAATCATCATGACCTGTAAACTAGCATTATCAACAATATGTGACCATAAGTTTGTCAGCGTGCTTGGTGAATCTTGTACCATCGTCGGCCTCAAGGATCACATTATGATTTTCCGTGAAGCCTACTATGGTATAAGTGCCAACCGCTCGTTTATCAAACTTATCTCTTCGTACGTCTTTGAACACTATTACTTTATCGCCGATAACGGCATTCAGGGGCCGGGCCCTTTTATCGTATTGTAATTTGGAATTTTCTTTACTCTGAATTATGTTTTTAGCGGCAATCTTTTGAATTTCATTCAGCCGAATGATCAAATCCCGAAGATAAGACCCGTATGTTTCTAATCTATCTGGGGATGGAAGTGAACTAGGGGTTCGTGCTAATCTTCCATGGACTAATTCAAATGGTGTAAAGTTTGTTGCTTCATGAACAGAAGTGTTGTACGCGAACATTGCGAATGGCAACAACCTATCCCAGTCATCAAAACCCTCTGCATAGTGTTTTATGTAGTCCGTGAGTACAATATGACTACGCTCAAGCGAACCGTTAGTCTGAGGCCGGTATCCCGAGGTGGTTAAGTGTTTAACCCCGAATATCGACCCTAATTTGCGCATAAGTTTGCTTATGAAGCATCCCCCTCTGTCCGTAAGGATGCAACGAGGAGCTCCGTATTGAGCGAACAGGTGTTGTGCCACGGCGTGAGCTACTATGGTGGAGTTCATAGATGGAATGGGCACTGCAATGCATAACTTGGAAAAATTGTCTTGCATTGTAAGTATGTACCGATTGCCGTTAGGGGTGGTTGACAGCTTTCCCACAATGTCTAGGGAGACTTTATCAAACACCCCCAATGGTGTGTCAGTTATTACCATAGGTTCACGTGTACGCGCCCGCACTAATTTGTTTTCTAAACAACTCCTACAGTTTCTAATGTATTCAGTTACATCGTTACGTAATTTTGGCCAGGTGTACTTTTCGCGTATCCGATTGTACGTTTTCGTTACCCCTTTGTGTCCCCCAAACAAACTATCGTGGTTTTCGGATATAATTTTCGTACGAATCTCCACGGGAGGAACCTCTACTTTTCCATGGCATATAGTTATAACCGGAGGGCCCTTTTGGAATATGTCCGACAACAACTCCGCCATCCCATTTTGAGGAATCCTACCTAATAGGTCTCCTGAATTAGCAATCCGACAAGTTCCGTGCTGGTCGCATTCTAGTGTTCTCTTTAAATTCCTCAATCCTCGTTCAACTTCATCCCAATCAACATCGTCAAAATGGTTCTTAATAACTATTGAATAAACGTTGTACTTCCCTGAAGGGGTAACTAAAATTTGACCCTTCTTGGGTTGCTTTGAACATAAATCTTGAGGATTCACACGATCTGTTGCAATTAATAATTTGAAAATTTTATTTACGGGCTCGCAATCTTCTGAAATAAAATGTGCGTAATGATCGCGGCGGTATGTTATCGGTTCGGTCCACTCATGTCGGATGGACGGGACTATTGTTGGATCTTGTATTTTTGATAATTTTGTTGTTGTTGCGATTTCGTTAACTTCTTCCGCTGAAGGAGAAGAGTCCGGGTCCAAATACGGTACCTCCACGTTAATGGGTGATCGGACCAGTGACGCTTCTGGATCCCTCTGATCTTTGCAAGAAACTGATGACAGTTGAGAAGGCCCCGGTGTCAGGCGATCGGGAATTGGGCCTCTTGTATGGTTCCCCTCTCCATCGACCGACAAGGAGGTTTTTTGATTTCCTTTTAAAGCGGGAGTTGATCGTGCGAAAGGCATAGGTACTACTGTTGGAGTTTGAAACAGCGATCTTCTTGAAGGTTGCTGACCTAATATTGGCGAGGCCAGTACCTCCGGTGTTCCCTTGAAACGTACAGTACTTCGTCGCCGATTTATCCCCGTAGGTGCATCTTTAGGTTGCTTGGTTTCTAATTCCTTCTCATCTTTTTGATTTAAATGTTTTTGAAATGACTCTAAAAATTTATTCACTCGGTCTGGTAAAGGGTCATCGGTCCCTACGCAAGGATCCATGTTCTTTAGATGGAGTAGAAGCTCCTGGTCGTCTTCTCCCTCCGAAACCGCAGTAACATTTACTTGAATAGGTCCATCTGGATATGACTGATCTAACCCTTCGTTATCCCAGAAATAAGATTGATGCTCTGTAAGCGTTTTATCGAACTGTGCTACAGATTTCTGAATTGCTCCTTTCATGTCGGGAATCCTCACCATCTCTGCTGATGAACTGTCACTGTCTTCGCTACTGGTGCAGTTTGGACTGAGGTTCACTATGACTTCGGACCTTCTTGAAGGTTCCTCAGAAATATCCTTGTGGGAAGTTCCGGCTTCTAGTAAAGCTGGAGTAGCTAATCTATTTTTCGTAATTCCATCCCTAGCAAGTTGGTCTGCTTCTTCATTTCCTTCAATTCCCTGATGCCCGGGAACATGATTCCAGGTTACATCCAAAGGAACTAAGGCTTCTTTTAGTTCTTCAAATTCTATTCTGTTAACTACTGGTTTCCCATCGGCGGTCTTCCACCCATTGGCTTCCCAAGCGGGTATCCACTTAGTGCAACTATCAATGAGAAACTTAGAATCTGAGAATATTGATAATTTAGTGACTCCATTTTCAGTAGCCTTTCTGACTGCAGCTGTTGCAGCTTGTATCTCGGCAGAGTTATTCGTTTGCCGCCCTTGAGCAGGTTCAGAAATATTCCATGGATGATTAGGGCCAAACCACACCCCTATGCCTCCCTTGGGCTCTCCTTTCTGATTGTGAGCGCAGGCCCCGTCTACATATACTTCAGTTGGTTGAACGTTTTGAGCAGGGAACCATGGGCTTGGTAAATAAGGTGGAGCTTTCTTTGCTGCAATTTCTTTCGATGGAATTACAAGAGTTGGTTTTAGACTTGGAAGCACGCTATGATCTTTTCTGAAGACGGGCGCGCTGGAGTCTTCACTATCTTCGGATGAAGCATCCTCAGAAGACGGATTTTCCTTGATATAGGCAGGTGGTTTAGGCTCATTTCCCTTGCGTAACCTTTGTTTCAGTCTAGTTGCTATCGAACTTCTGTCCAAAACAGGCTCTTTATAATGGGCGGGGGGTTGATATGTCTTGTCCGAATCACCAACGGAAATTCCCGGCAGTCTATTTCTTCGTCCCCTTGCGGCCTGAGTCACAGATTGTTCTTGTGAGGCTGGCAATGTTACTAACGGTTTGAGGACTCTTTTCCCTACTGTAGGTTTGCCCTTGGTTTTAGGCAAGGTGGCACCTGTAATAGAAGACTTTTGTTTTTGAACCGTGGATTTAGTTGTTAGACCTGAACTAGTTGATGGTTGTAACAACGGTGAGATTTGAGATCGTGTTCGTGGTTTATCTTCCTTTGAACCGCTCGCCTCAGTTGGATTTGATTTAAGTGGTAATACGCGGTGTATAGACAACACCGAAGGGGATTCGAGAGCTGTTTTCTTGTGAGTAGTGGATGTGACAGTAGATGGTCCAGAAGCATCAGCGTCTTCCCGGCCCTCGTTAATGTCCTCCTCGTAATAGCCTATGGGGTTCCCGGAAAGGGCTTCGACACCGCGGTTCAATTTACCCTTCTTGTATTCAAATTTAAACTGATAGTCCTTTAGTCTGTATCTCCAGCGGATGAGACGGGGCCCTGGATTATCTGCATAGGTAATCCAGTGAACCGGCTCATGATCGCAGGCCAGAATAAATTCCCTACCATAGAGATATGGTCGAAAGTTATCAATAGCATAGACTACTGCGAGACATTCTTTTTCTGTCGATTCATAACGTTGTTCTATACTAGTCATTATTTTAGAGTAGTAGGCGATCGGCATATCCATTTTATCTATTTCTTGGGTAAGAACCGCTCCTATTGCATACTCGGATGCATCTGTGGTTAATTTAAAAGTTTTGGAAAAGTCCGGATATTTTAGTATGGGTTCATGACATAGTGCGTCACGTAATTTATTAAAGCTTTCTTCTTGAGCGGTTCCCCAGACAAATTTTGACTCCTTTTTCAGTAAATCTGCTAAAGGTTTTGCTAACTTCGCGTAATTTTCTATAAATCTTCGGTAATACCCGGACAATCCCAAGAACTGACGTACGTTGCGTACAGTTTTAGGTCGCGGAAATTCCTTAATTGCCGAAATTTTAGTCGGATTTGGTTTCACCCCATCGCGTCCGATGATGTGACCCAAATAGGCTACTTCAGGGTATAGAAAATCACACTTATCAGGTTGTAATTTTAGGTTGGCTTCCCGTAATCGTTTGAAAAGTCTTCGAGCCTTCTTATCATGCTCTTCCAGGGTTTCCGAGTATATAACAATGTCATCGAGGTAAATGAACGCCTCAGTTCCTAGCATTCCTTTGAGGACCGAGTCCATCAGCCGTTGGAAGGTAGCTGGGGCGTTTTTAATACCCATAGGCATTCTTTTATACTCAAAATGGCCCCTTGGAGTAGAAAACGCTGTTTTGGCTCTATCATCAGGATGAGTTTCGACCTGATGATACCCGCTAGCGAGGTCAAAGATCGAGAAGTATTGAGCTTTGCCTAGTTTATCTAATATGTCTGTAATATTAGGCAATGGATAAGCATCGCCCACTACTTTTGCATTTAATGCCCTGTAGTCTATCACCACACGATACTTTCGTTCTCCGGATGCATCCAGCTTTTTCGGAATAATCATGACAGGTGAACTATACGGAGATTTTGATGGAACTAATATTCCTGCTTTCAGTTGCTTATTAATTTGTATAGCCATTTGCTCTTGTGCTTCAGGCGCGTGACGATATTGCTTCTTTGAGATAACAATATCGTCAGTTGTCGGAATCCTATGTTGAACTTTGTTAGTTACGGTAAGTATTTCCCCGTTAAGATGGAATATGTCAGAGAAATCTCTAGCCCAATCAAAAACTATGCTTTTTTCAACGTCATTTAGGTGAGTTACGTGCAAGCTACTTTTGACCTCTTCCATTCTATCCGCAGGATTGTTCGTCTCTCCGCTCCATAAATAGTCTTCGGGACCCGATTCCTCGGAGCTTGCTCCTGGAAACTCGCAGTAGTCAAAGGGGACAATCTCCTGTGGGTGAATGTCAATATCCACATCCTTCTCCGTGGTGTTGTAGGCATACGGGAAGCATATACCGTCATGGTTCTTCACTATACCTTCCCCTATATATATTCCTTCTGGTGTTTTTACCCGGGGGAGATATCCTTCAGATAAATCTTGATTAGCTACATCGATAGGCACCAGTTGCCTTGCACGTGCTTTTAATTTTAAAACTCGCGAAAACGGTCTAATTTCTTTTCGCAGTTCTTTACGAGCCAGACATGATTCATTATCAATGAAAGGTATCGGAGTAATGGGTCTTGAGAGGACTACGAGTGTGTTATGTCTGAATGACAACTGTGCTTGTGCTTGGCGAAGATAAGGACGACCTATTATTCCCTCAGCAGAGATGGGGAAATCGTTAGGTACCACATGAAATTCTACCGAGTCATCAAGTAATTCAATTAATATTGTCCCGAGTGTTTCAACTAAATCTTTGGATATACCTGAAATTTGGATAACGTCATCGCTAATTATTAAATGGTCTTTTAATGCCTTTAGTTTGATTAGGTTCACATCCGAACCTGGATCGACCAACAATAAGGCCTTACCACCGCGAAACTTGAATGACGTCAATTTAACAACGGGGGAGTCCTCCTTTTCAACTCCTGTTCTGAGGACTCGTTTGGGTTCTCCAAGAATTTTACTGTTTTCGGACGCTCTTTCAGTATTGGGCTCGTCGATACGTCCTTCGAGCGAGCCTGCGAATAGTTTAAATGTGCCGGCTTTGGTGACAACGGTCTCGACCCGGACTGTGAATGGGGCTGAGGCCAAGGAATATTAGATGGTACAGACATTGCAGTAGGATACTGCATCGGAAAAGGATACCCAAAATTAAATGGATACATGGTGGGATACTGAAACTGAGGTGGATAATGTGAAGGATATAAATTCGGCTGATTTGGAAAAGCCGAGTAGGATGTAGGCGGATACTGCATGCTAGACGACTGTGTTTCTACAGTTACTTTATCTGCCGTTTTAGGCTTACTTGTATCTTCCAGTTGTTTTGAATATGGGCTTGGCGATCTAACCCTTTCGGGAGTTCTATCCTGTCGCGTCACATGATAGACCGAGGCCGAGGCCACCCTAGCTTTTTCGGCATATTTTTGTCGTTCCTCCACATGGAGAGCGTATTCAAAAGCGTCGTCAAGGTTTTTCGGACTCCTTGTATCGACGAACGTGGACATCTCATCCGGTAGTCCACGGATAAATGCATCTAAAGCACAGTCTGTGACTGGCTTCATCATCAGGGTAGTATCATTCTTTTCGCCGGCATATTTTTCTTCTAAAGAGTGTTTTGCTCCACTAAGAAGTCCCAGTGTTCGATCATAATAATCACTCACACTTTCTGACTGTTTCATCCGCAGGTTTACAATGGCATTGAAATACCACTGGTACTTCTTTGTGGGTGCAAAACGTTTTTTTAAATGCTTAACTAGTTCTTGTAGATTTTTAAACTCTTTGTCGCGTACACTTTCACGCGCAGTTCCCTTTAATTTACTTAGAACAATTTTAATAAATGAGGGTTCCGTGGACTCCGTCATGTAAACTGCCCCGTTTGCAATGTCTTGCAGAAATTCTTTTAGCGCGGGCGATTTACCGTCGAACGTAGGAATATGGTATGTACTTTGTTGCAACGTCATGCCCTCAAGGGCTGTGGCCATTGCAACGCTCACGTCCATGGTAGGAGTAGTTTGATTTGATGGAGCCGGAATGTTAGGGGTTACCCCTATGATCGATTGTTGCGATTTTGAAGCTTCGGGAACCTGATCCTTATCCTGTGAATTATCAAGCGGCATTTCCGTTACTGTTTTTGTTCCAATTAACAACGCGTAACGGGAAGGGATAAAAATCACCGCCCCGGAATGTGGTTGTCAAATAAAATTTTCAAACTATGCTAAAATTTTTCGACCAAATATTAATAAAGTTTTTGTCCTGTTGCTGTATTAACCGTAAGAACCGAGTGTCCAGACAGTGCGCGCGCAATTAAAAACAATCAGACACGTTGCATAAAAGGCTGAAATTCAATTATGACGTTGATTCAATCTTGAAGGATTGCATAGAATGAGATGTTTGCCCCTCATGTTGACTAATAGCTGTTCTCAATACAGGATAAGTATCCTATCGCTGCTGTCTACCCTTTCGGAATCGGATCATTGACTGAATGCATGAATTCGCAAATTCATAAAAATTTACTTAATAGAGAAACATATATAACACATGTAAGAATTACCGCCCCGGAATAGGGGTTATTGCAAAGTTTCAATAAATTCCTGAAATAAATGAAGAATAAATAAATGAAGTCACATACCTTGATTTACACTTGACATGCGTAGAAAATCTTATACAATTATATACATATATATCAATAATTCGTCAATAATATATCGCTAGTTATCAAGCCCTTGGTCATTTAAATTCGCATTCTTCGTCTTTAATGACCAACAAGGGTATTGTAATTCAAAAATGTGCATATGTTCTTACACTTTGGTTACTTGGCCTGCCTAGGCTTATTCACTGTTTATACGTGGCACTCTGATCTCTATCTGTCTCCCCGCCTACGTGTAGTTGCTAATCGGATCATTAATCAAGCAGCTTTATTTTCTAAAAATGTTGAAAAATGTTATATGCACTTGACGCGCAAACATTTAGAGAACCCGATCGAAAAGTTTTTCTTTTGAATTAATTGGTCTATTGCGTTATTTAAAAAAAAAAACGGATTTTAAAAGACTTCACAGCTCTAAGTGAAAGAACAGTATGTTATTCTAATAACTGCTTGAATGATGACCCAATGTGTACTGTTCAACACGATGCTGTACAATGACTGAATTTCAGCGTGACCATCGATGTCATTAAAAGAGATGCTCGCCATATTGGAAAAATAGGAGGAGGGGGTAAAAATCACATTCTTCATTATTTTTATGACTATGCATGCAACGTCCACCACTTACCCGAAGTGAGGGGGGGGGGGTTGCAGTTCAGTACTCAATATATAGTTACACTGCTAGAAGTAAGTTCATGAAAATTTCATGTTAATGTCAGTGAAGCTTTTTACGCTACGGTTAGTGAAAAACTCATTGAAATTTCATGCAACACTGAAATTTAAATTTTTAATTTTAAATTTGAATTTTCTTATTGAAATTCTAATGAAATACTTCTTTTCGAAATAACAAAGCAAACCCAATCTTGTACATGTGATTGCAAAGAATATATTAATCGATAGGAAAATACATCACATACAAAGCTTCTAAATTTAATTGCATGACTTATTTTTAAACTTAGTTCATATTTTCATTTAAGTTTATCAACCGCAATAAAAATGTTACTTTATTGTCAAGGCATCTTCATAAAATTTACGTAAACCACAGTGAAATGTATTCCAAAACAAAATAATATTTTATGTACAAGCAAATTGAAACAGTTTTCAGAGTCAATTTTATGAAATTTAAATAACTGTTGCTTCAAACTTAATTTTCGTGTCACTGAAAATTGGTACAGATCATTAAAAAAAAAACGATACTTGAATAAATAATTATTTGTTCAATTATTTAAATTTAATTTAATTATTTAATTATAATTAAACAAATAATTATTAGTTATAAACGGGTAACTTATAAATGGTCAAAACTGAGTCCTGTTGCTAAGTAGAAAGGTCAGTGAACTTTTGAATTTTACATCGATTTCCAGCCGTGAATAATTTCATCAAAAATTTCATTCTCAATGTCCGATGCGGATCTACCCTCCACAATTGTATCGGCATCGGAATCGATGGTCATTGCGTCATTACCTAAATCGATGACGATCGATTCGGGGGTTGGTTGATTTATTGTAGGGTTACTTGTAGCTGGCTGAGCTCTTTGATTTATGGCCCGCGACGCATTTCCCAGCAAGGTGTTGAACAGTGAGTGGAAATTCTGTTCATCTTTTATTTCATTAAATATGTCCTCTTTCCTAAGCGGGGGAGGATCCACGAAGCGAATATTTACGGGCATATCGACTGCCTTGCCTGAACGCAAAATCACATTTTTAACTTCATGAGTAATTGTTTTAGTGGCCAAAAATTTTTCAGCCGCCTCACGCAGTTCTTTTTGACGTTTTCGAAGCCTTCTACCTCGCACGAGGTGATCTATACTTTTCGGCGGATTTAATGACATACTTGCAAGTTTTCTCTCTTCAAGCTGTTAAAAGAACTTTGTTGGAACCAAAAAAAAAAAAAAAATTAAAAACTAAGTCCCTCGGTTAGAATTGGTAATTTGAATCCGTTCAAGCAATCGCCTTTCCGCGTTAGTTACTTGAACCTTTGAAAAGGTTTTGGAAGCCGGAGGCACACCTAGCCTTTTTGCAATTCAGATTAGAAATTCGACCAATGGAAGAAGAAGAAAAAGATAACGAATAACTGTCAACTGGGATATTTAATTCGAACCCGTTCAAGCAATCGCCTTTCCGCGTTACTTACTTGAACCTTAGAGGAGGTTTAGGAAGCCGGAGGCGCACCTAGACATCCTTGCAGTTCTGACTAAAATTCCAGTCAAAAATTATCAATTGAAAAAAAAATCTTCAGTACTAATCCTTGCTTTATCGAAAAATATTTATTTCAGCTAGAATTGATAATTTGAGTCCGTTCAAGCAATCGCCTGTCCGCGTTAGTTACTTGAACCTTAGAAAAGGTTTCGGAGGCCGGAGGCGCACCTATCCTTTTTGCAACTCAAACTTTCAATATCATTAGAAGGAAATATGTTTCGAGCGATTGGCACTCTTAACAGAAGGATTTAATTCTGACCCGTCCAAGTAATCGCCTTTCCGCGTTAGTTACTTGAACCTTAGAGGAGGTTTCGGAGGCCGGAGGCGCACCTAGACTCCTTGCAATCGAATTAAATTTTTCTCCAAAGAAGATGCCAGTGAAAAGAAATATTTAAACTATTTTGAAATATTTCAAATAAAATTCGCAG
>CAKNXH010063159.1:9797-66837 GCA_932178445.1 Andricus quercusramuli
TACCGCAAAACTTCATTTTAAAAATTCTCTAATTTTTCATTTTCCCTGACAATTAATAATTAAATAACAAAATCTCAAACTTGTAACATTTTAACCCTAGAATATTTTATAAACGGAATAAATGAATCTCAAATTAAAATGGGAATATTTCATCTTTATTCTGCTTGACAGTTATTTAAAGTTATAGAAATTCTCCGACTTTTGCAAGCTTTTCTTTCTAAATCCCTGACTTTTATACTTTTATAAGTAATTTAAGTATGGTTTCTCACCAATTTTTAAAATAAAATCACATTAAATTTTGTATTGCAGCTACTCAAAGAAGCGGCTATCAATGTTTCGTAAAATACAACACGACGAAAAAGACGCAGATAAATGAAAGACCCTGGGGAAAAAAGGAAGACACAAAGCTCGTGCACCTTGTGAGCAAATTCAAAATCGGCGACTTCATAAACTGGGGAGACATCGCAAGCTGCATGGAAACCCGAACCAAACAGCAAATCTACTTCCGCTGGATGTACAGTCTCGCCCCTCATCTGAAAAAGGGAAGATTCACCGATGAGGAAGACAAACTCCTGATAAACGCAATTGAAAAGTACGGACCGAATTTCAAAAAAATATCCGCCCTCGTCTTACCAACCAGGACTTCCGCACAGCTCAGCGATCACTACAACACAATTTCTTCCAACAAGGGAGAAAATGTGTGGACCATCGAACAAGACTCAAAACTTCTCCAATTGTACGTCCAATACGGAAACGACTGGGCCAAGATAGCAAGTTTCTTTGTCAACAAAGACCGAGTTCAACTTCGTCATCGGTATTCTGCTCTCATTCGATACAAACAAAGAGGGATGTCGCTCGATGACATCCCGCGGGATAATTCGAGACAGAAACCCTTCAATAAAAGTATCGTCTTTCAAAAAATACCGCGACACAATACTCAAAATCTAGTTCAACTTCAGGGAGTTGATGATGTTGACAGAGAAATAATCGATTATTTCCAGAAAGTCAATACGCCCGCTTCCAAAGCCGGTCGCAGACAGAAGTTTTATCAAGAAAACGAACTTCAATCACTCACTAGGAAAATGCACAACCTGCTTCAATTGTTAAATGCCAAACTCGATATTCCCTACGATTTAGATGCTTATGATTCGCTCACCGAGAAGGACAAACAGCTTTTGTATTCGCTGAAGAATCTTGCTCATGATGCAACTTATGGGGCACCATCTAGGAAAGCGGAACAGATGAGAATCGCTATGTTTGGATTTGGGGAGCAGGAAAATGATGACCAGGAAGAAGATGAGCACTTTATACCCCCTTTGCCGTTTGGGGTTCGCGGAAAGAAAGATAGATTTGACCAAGTGATCGACTACAGCCACTTCATGGACGGCCGTTTTCTTGAAGATCGAGAAAAGACCTTCGCAACGCCTTACAATATCATCGAGGCAATCAGCGAAGGTGTGAATCATACATTTGATAAACTGGGCGAGCTGCTCGCAAGGCCAAACTACAAATACGAGAAACAAATTATGATGAACAGTATTTATGTATTGACGCCTCGTCAATTGGCGATAAGAGAATTGGTAAATCCAAAGCAAGTGGCGCGGAAATTACCTTTGCCAAGTACCTCCAAGGTTACGAGTAAAGATGTCACTCTTTTAGGTACTTTTCAAAATCACTTTGTGTGTAAGGAATACGATGTGGATATTATCCCCACGATGAAACCCAATTATTGGACGTTGCTTGGTTATCAGCAAATTCACATTGCATTGAAACAAATGAATCCGGAGAATAATGTGATCGATTGTTCGGAATTTGGGTGTAAAATTCGAGAGAAGGGAAGAATAGCTTTAGAAACACTCAGGATGCGTTTAGTGCAATTATTTAAGTATCCTCTTATTATGTCACAAGTTCTGCCGCCCGAGTCTTTCCAAGAGGGAGACATGTTTTTCCGTCAGAAAGGCAAGAGGAAAATTGAATCCGGACAGCTGCCGGGTGCGAAAAGAAAAAAGAGAGAGCGTAATTAATCAATTTGGATTCTTCAAATCTCAGAAAAGGTGATAGAACTTTAATTAAGTTCAGTTACTCTTTCTTGACACTTTTTAGATATTGTGAGTTGTTTAGTTTATTTTTCAAGAGTTGATAATTCTTGAATTTCCATTTTCGTTGACCTGTAAAAAAATTAGGTTTGCTTTATGAAGAAAATTGGACAGTATTGTGGCGCTGCTAATATAAAATAGGGTAGGTCGAAAACCCTGATTTTTTAAAACATGAAACGTGATGATACGGAAAATTTGCCTTTTAGGATGACAAATCGGGGTCAAAAAATTATGGCGAATTTTTTGTAAGTACAGTTTTTGTTAGTGAGAAATAATATAAAATTGGAAATTGAAAATGATGGTTATTAATAGAATTATTTGAAAGTGTACAAAAAAGTCCTTTTTCTGCATTTGAAAGTAATTCTAACTTCAACAAAAAATGATGTTTCCAATTTCTAATTTTATAATACTTTTCCCTAACAAAAACTGCAGTTGCGAAAAATTCGTCATAATTTTTTGGCCTATAGAAAATTGGCAACTTTTTCGCACTATTTTTGAGTTTCAGAAAATCGTGTTTTTCGATAAAACCTAATATGAAATTCAATCTGCTTTAATATAACAAAAAGACAAGAATCTTTGAAAAAGATTCTCAAACTTCGTTTTAATTCAGTTTCTAAAATTATAACAAGAGAGATTATTATTTATTATTCTATTTGAAATGGAGAGGATATACTATTCAAAATTAATTTTAAATACGGATTATACGTAGTTTGTTTAAAATAGGCTTGATGCATTGACGTTCTAAAATTTGCAAAATCTTGACATTAGAAACTATTAACGTGAATCTATTATTTATTGACTAAAAACTTTGTTACGGGTACGAAAATGTTTTCAAAGTTTTATAGAATAGGAAAAACATTTGTTATTTATTAAGAAACGAATTGATCTTCGAAAAAGTTTTATAGCACGTAGTGTTTAAAATTGACTTTGTAAAAATGCCGGAATTGTAAAGTATTCTATATATCCTAAGATTGTAAACAAAAAAATCACGAGATTTTATATTTTATGTAAGTAATTTATTTTAATGTACGAGACATCAAAAGGAAATATATACCGACTTTCTTACTTAAGAATAATGGGAAAATTATTTTTTGTACTCTATAAACATTTGATTTACTTTAATTCCTACAGGAAAATTATACTTTGGAAGTATTGGCCATTCAGTTCTTGGGCAATAAAAAAAAACTTAATTACTATGAAATAATGTAAAAATAATAAAAATCTTGTGAACTGAAATTCAGTAAAAAAATTGTCTGAATTTAAGAAGGTTAATGTTTGAAATTCAGAATTTAATCATACCTTTTCTTAAATTCAAATTAACTTTACTTGAATTCAGATATATTTGTTGAAAATTAAATTTTTTGTTGAGAAATCATCTTTTCTGGATTAAAAATTCACCTACTGGGTTAAAAGCTTAAGTATTTTGTTAAAAATTCGTGTTTTTGATTTGACTGAAGATGGAACTATTTTGTTGAAAATAATTATTTTTTTAACTGAAAAAATAGCTGTTCCATTTTTTGATTCAAATTTGTCTTTGCTATTTGAGAATAAAACTATTGTGTTGAAAATTCATATTTTTGTATTGAAATTTCGTTGTTTTTTTTAGCTATTTTCCTGTTGAATTCGACTGTTTTTTATTTTTTCAAGTCTTTTTTTATTGCAAATTCCACTACTTGGTTGAAAGTTGAAATATTTTGTTAAAAAATCGTGCTTTAGTTGAAGATTCGTCTCTGGTTGAAACTATATTTGGTTGTAAATTAAATTTTTGTTGAGAACTCATTTTTTCGCTGGAAAATTCCACAATATGGTTAAAATTTGTTTTCTTTTTTGGTTGAAAATTCAGTTTTATGTTGAGAATTCATTTTTTTTTTAATTCCACTACTGGGTTAAAAGCTTAAGTATTTTTGTTAAAAATTCGTGTTTCTGCTGAAGATTCATCTCTGGCTAAAGACGGAACTATTTTGTTGAAAATTATTATTTTTTAACTGGAACATCAACTGTTCCATTTTTGGATTCAAATTTTTCTTTGCTATTTGAAAACGAAACAATTACGTTGAAAATTAATGCTTTGTTGAACATTCAACTCCTTTGTTGAAAATTTATCTTTTTCTGTTGGATTCGACTGTTTTTTTTAAATCTTTTTTGTTTGAAAATTCCACTACTTGATTGAAACTATATTTGGTTGTAAATTAAATTTTTGTTGAGAACTCATTTTTTCGCTGGAAAATTCCACAATATGGTTAAAATTTGTTTCCTTTCTTGGTTGAAAATTCAGTTTTATGATGAGAATTCATCTTTTTTGGTTCAAAATTCCACTACTTGGTTGAAGGCTTAAGTATTTTTGTTAAAAATTCGTGTTTTTGCTGAAGATTCATCTCTAGCTAAAGATGGAACCATTTTGTTGCAAATGATTTTTTTTTAAACTGAAAAATTAACTTTGTTATTTAAAAATGAAACTATTGTGTTAAAAATTAAATTTTGGTTGAAAATTAATATTTTTGGATTGAAAATTCGTTTTTTTTTTCGCTTGAAAATTCAACTCTGTTGTTGAAAATTTATCTTTTTCTGTTGTAAATTAATTTTTTGTTGAGAAATCATTTTTTTAATTTGAAAATTCAAATTTATGTTGAGAATTAATCTTTTTTGGTGGCAATTTCGTTTTTTTTTGCTTAAAAAAATCAAGAATAAGAAAGTTTGATAATTCAACTCTTTTGTTGAAAATGCATATTTTTTTGTTGAATTCGACTGTTTTTTTTTTTTTTTTGGTAAAATATGAACTGTTGCATTTTTTGTTGAGAATTCATCTTTTTTGGTTGAAAACTCTCACTACTTGGTTAAAAGATGAATTATTTTGATGGGAATTCGTGTTTTAGTTGACGATTAATCTCTGGCTAAAACTATATGTGGTTCTTGGTTGAAAATTCCACTAGTGGGTTAAAAGCTGAACTGCTTTATCAAAAATTCGTATTTTTGGTTGAAGATTAATCTCTTATTAAAGATTCAACTATTTTGTTGTAAATTATCATTGAAAAGTTAACTTACATTTTTGGTCGAAAATTTCAGTTTTTAATAAAAATTTCGGGTTTTTAGTTCAAAATTCAATTTTTTAACTGAAATTTTAAATATTCTATTTTTGTTTGAAAATTAATATTTTTTCGTGGAATATTTAACTGTTTTCTTAAAAATTCAACTTTTTAAATTTTTAATTTGAACATTTTTTGGCTAAAATATAAACTGTTATATTTTTCGTTGAGAATTCCACTACTTGGTTGAACTACTTTGATCAAAATTTTTGTTTTTGATTGAAGATTTATCTCTGGTTGAAAATTATTTTTTTTGGTTGAAAATTAACTTTTTAATTAAAAATTAACTATTCCATTTTTAGTTGAAAATTGATCTTTTTTAGTTGAATATTCAAATATTTTGTTTAATTTTTTTGTGTGTCAAAAATTCAAACTATATTTGGCTGAAAACTAAATTTTTGTTGAAAATTCCGTTTTTTGGATTGAAAATTCAAGTGTTTTGTAGAATACTCGTTTTTTCGCTCGCAAATTCAACAATATGGTTTCAAGTTTTTTTTTTATTTTATATTACATTTTTTGTTAAGAATTCATTCATTACATTTTTTGTTATATTTTTGGTTGTAAAATTTATCTTTTTTAGTTGATCATTGAACTGTTTTGTTGAATATTAGTGTTTTTGGGTGAAAATTTCAAATTATATTTGGTTAAAAATGAAATTTTTGTTGAAAATTCAATTATTTTGTTGAAAATTAAGTTTTTTTTTTGTCTTGAATTCGACTGTTTTATTTTATATATTTAAAAAAATCTTTTTTTGGTTAAAATAGGAACTATTGCATTTTTTTAAAAGAATTCATCTCTTTTGGTTGAAAATCCCACTACTGGCTTGAAAGCTGAACTACTTTGTTAAAACTTCGTATTTTTGGTTAAAATCTCATCTCTGGCTAAAGATTGAATTATTTGGTTAAGATTTTTTTTGCGTTAAAAAATTAAAGTATATCCGGTTAAAAACTAAATAATTGTTGAAAATTCATTTTTTCGGAATGAAAATTCAAGTGCTTTGAAGAATACTCATTTTTCGCTAGAAAATTCAACAAGATGGTTTACATTTTTTTTCTTTCTATGTTGAAGATTTTTTTTGTCGAATTCGACTGTTTTTTATTTTAAAACAATTTTTTTTGTTTAAAATATGAACTATTTCATTTTTTGTTGGAAATTCATATTGTTTGGTTGAAAATTCCACTACTGGGTTAAAAACTGAACTATTATGTAAAAGATTTGTGTCTTTTTTTTATCAAGGATTCATCTCTGATTGAAAAATTTTGTAGATATTTTTTTTTAAATGAAATATTTTTTGGTTAAATATGAACCATTACATTTTTTGTTGAAGATTCATATTTTTTTGGTTGAAAATTCCACTATTGGGTGGAAAGCCGATCTGCTTTGTTAAAAATTCGTGTTTTTGGTTAAAGATTCAAATTTGGTTGAAGATTGTACTATTTTGTGGAAATTCTTTTTTAACTGAAAAGTTAACTATTCGATTTTTGGTTGAAAGATTAACTGTTCAATTGAAAATTCGTTTTTTTAATTCAAAATTAATTTTTTTAAACTGAAAATTTAACTATTCCATTTTTTGTTGAAAATGTATCATTTTAGTTGAAAATTCAACATTTTTGTTGAAAATTCGCCTTTTTAGGTGAAAAATTCAAATTATATTAGGTAGAAAACTACATTTTTGTTGAAAACACAACAATATAGTTAAAATGTTTTCTTTCTTTGTTGAAAATTTATAATTTTTTGATTGGAAATTCCACTATTGGGTGGAAAGCCGATCTGCTTTGATAAAAAGTCATGTTTTTGGTTACATTCAAATTTGGTTGAAGATTTAACTATTTTGTGGAAATGATTTTTTAACTGACAAATTAACTATTTGATTTTTGGTTGAAACTTTAACTTTTCAATCAAAAATTCGTTTTTTTAGTTCGAAATTAATTTTTTTAAACTGAAAATTTAACTATTCTATTTTTTGTTGAAAATTCGTCTTTTGGATTAGAAATTCAAACAATATTTGGTTGAAAACTAAATTTTTGTTCAAAGTTCATATTTCCAGATTGAAAATGCAAGTTTTTTGTACAAAATTATTTTTTTTCGCTTGAAAATTCGATATATACTAATATTGTAAACAAAAAAATCACGAAATTTTATATTTTATGTAAGTAATTTATTTAAAATGTACGAGACATCAAAAGGAAATATATATATCGAGTTTCATACTTAAGGATAACGGGAAGTTTATTCTTTGTACTCTATAACCATTTGATTTATTTTACTTCCTACGGAAAAATTATACTTTGGGAGTATTGGCGATTCCGTTCTAGGGTTTAACATACACATATCAAAGAAATATACAAGTGGATCGATTCTTAAAGAGATATTAAATGCTTAGTAAAATACAATTGCATAAGTACACACTCTAGTCACATTACTCAATTCAATATCAAGAAATTTCCGAGACAACACAGTAAAAAAGAATACTTTTGAAACTCAGATATTGAAATTCTTAAATTCAGACAATGTTTTGCTGACTTTAAGTTCATCTTTGAATTCAGGGTGTAACATTTTCAAGTATTATTTTTTACTGTGAAATGGAAAGAGAGCACAATGCAGTAAACTCTTGATTGCACGGAATAGAAAAAAAACACTTGGATTCAAATGAAACAATATTTAATTATTTAGCCCCACAATTGACAAATATAAATTCCGCACATTCAAGATTCTTGCCTCCAACTTTGCTACAGTCTTCTTTCTTGACAGTCTCGTAAATCGTAAGACAGTTTTTAAAAGGTCCTAACGATGTTAATATTACAACAGTCAGCTAATTTCAATCTACGGTGTAAATAATAAGCTTTAAAAACAGATATATGAAAAGATTATAAAAATATAATTTAATTCAGAGACCTCTAATCTTCAGATTCGATTTATAGAGTATTATTAATTAATAAGAAAGATATTATCACCACACAACGTGCCTTTTTTCTCTCTCGAAAGAGCGATAAATGCATGGGGTTTCTGTTAAAAATAAAAATTACAAATTAGCAATGAAATCTAACGAGAAAACTACAATACGAAAAAATTTCGCATATCAAAAAAGACCGTCGGTTGGTTTAAACTCCATCCTTTGATCAATTTCTCCGAGATCGAGGAGAAACAAAACATTATATACATACATACACAAAGCGAATATTCACACTCTGGTGCGCACGAATTCACGAATTCTGACGTGTCTTGAGACTCAAGGAAAATGGAGATAAACTACCGATTTAAACAAAAAGTGATATTCATTCATGTTTCACTGAACTGTCAAATATCATACATTTTCTTACACGCCATTCATCAGATGTGGCGAATTAATTCTTCTTCTTGGTTGCCGGCGTTGACGCAGTCAGAATTATTGCACATCCGGCAGTGAACACACCCCACAGAAGAATGCTAGCTTCAATTTTAGATACCATTGCTCTGAGATTGTCCAGCACGAATTTCACTGGTTCGTTCGAGACTTTCGGTGCTGGTTTGTCCTGCACGATCTTCATTTTTGCTAAATACTCGAGAAGTGGTGGATGATCGCGACTGAAAACTGGGAAGTACTCGCCCACTTTTTCTCTTGTCCACCAGCCTTGACTGTTCCTGAAAAATTAACAATGTGTGTGTTTAGTTTTATTAAGTCAGGGCGGCCGCAAAACTTCATTTTCCCTGACCATTAATACACGGTGGCCTTTAAAAAAGTTAAATGCTATTTTCAGGTACCCCAAAGTTATGAATAGGAGATTGTTTTTTGAATGCTTCTGGGGAACCATTTTTGATGAAATTAAAATATTTCCCTGAGCGGTTTTTTTTTTGCCTGGAAAAACCTATTTGAAATACTGAAAAGCAGTAAAATACTATTTTCAAGTTATTAAGACCATATAATTACGTTTATGTAAAGAAGTTATATGTAAGTTAGAATTACTGACGAGCATTTAATCAACAAATAAACAAAAGAAGCGATTTTTTGAAATTTATATAAATATATTTATGAATATTTCAACAAAAAAACGATACTTAATGTTCAAGTTTTAATATTAATTTCATATAAAAACTATAGTAAGTATAATATACATAATATTTTAATGCTTATTTTAATTATAATACAATTATTATATAGCTATTATATATTATTGTACATTGTATATTACACATTATGTATTCTACAATAACATTAAAATACTATGTATATTATACTGACTATAGTTTTTATAAGAAATTAATATTGAAACTTGAACATTATGTATACGAATTTTTTGATGAAATATTCAAAAATATATTGATATAAATTTCAAAAAATCGTTTCTTTTGTTTATTTATTGATTATATTCTCGTTAGTAATTCTAATTTACAAATAACTCCTTTATATAAACGTAATTATATGGTCCTATTAACTTGAAAATAGTATTTTACTGCTTTTTAGTATTTCAAATAGGTTTTTCCAGGCCAAAAAAAATTCGCTCAGGGAAATATTTTATTTAATCAAAAATGGTTCCCCAGAAGCATTCAAAACAATCTCCTATTCATAACTTTGGGGTACCTGAGAATAGCATTTAACTTTTTCAAAGGCCACCGTGAATATTCAAAGGCCAAATAAAATCATTTCAGATTCTCTTTTTTCTACCATAAAACATGAATTTTCAATCCAAAAGAACGAATTTTCAAACACAAACCATTAAATTTTAACCAAAAACAGGAGCATTTTTAACAACAACAAATTTGAATTTTTCAAAAGACTGTTGAATTTTCAAGAAAAAAAAGATGAATTTTCAATGCATAAAGAATGACCTTTCTCTCCAAATAGACGAATGTTGAACAAAACTGTTGAATTTTCGATTAAAAAAAATATGACTTTTTAACCAAATATGTACTTGAATTTTTCACAAAATAGTTGAATTTTCAACAAAATAATTTTATTTTTTAACAAAATAGATTAATTTTTAATTAAATTGTGGAATTTTCACCCTATAAAGATGAATTCTCAACAAATAATAGACAAATGTAAAAAAATAGCTGAATGCTTAAAACAAAATAGTTGAATATCCGAACAAAAAGATGAATTTTTAACAAAATATGTGAATTTTGAATAAAATTATTAAATTCTTAACAAAATAGTTGAATTTTCGACAAAATAGTTAATTTTCAACAACATAATTTAATTTTAAACTAAATAGTTAAATTCTCACCCTACAAAGATGACTTATCAACAAAAATAGACAAATGTGATAAAACAGATGAATGTTAAACAAAATAGTTCAATTTTCGATAAAAAATATGAGTTTTTAACAAAAGACTTGAATTTTCAACAAAAGTATTACATTTTTAGCAAAATAGATGAATTTTCAACAAAATAGATTAATTTTGAACTGACAAAATAGACGAATGTTAAACAAAATAGTTGAATTTTCGATAAAAATATGAATTTTTAACAAAAGACTTGAATCTTCAATAAAATTATTAAATTCTCAACAAAATAGTTGAATTTTCGACAAAATAGTTAATTTTCAACAACATAATTTAATTTTAAACTAAAGAGTTGAATTTTCACCCTAAAAAGATGATTTATCAACAAAAATAGACAAATGTGACAAAATAGACGAATGTTCAACAAAATAGTTGAATATCCGATAAAAAAAGATGAGTTTTTGACAAAATATGTGAATTTTCAATCAAATTATTTAATTCTCAACAAAATTGTTGCATTTTCGTCAAAGTAATTCATTTTTAACAATAATTATTTAATTTTCAACAAAATAGATTAATTTTGAACTAAATAGTTGAATTTTCACCCTACAAAGATGAATTCTCAATAAAAAATAGACAACTGTGACAAAATAGACGAATGTTAAACAAAATAGTTGAATTTTCGTTAAAAATATGAGTTTTTAACAAAAGACATGAATTTTCAACAAAATTATTAAATTTTTAGCAAAATAGATGAATTTTCAACAAAATAGATTAATTTTGAACTAAATAGTTGAATTTTAACCCTACAAAGATGAATTCTCAATAAAGAATAGACAAGTGTGACAAAATAGACGAATGTTAAACAAAATAGTTGAATTTTCGATAAAAAATATGAGTTTTTAACAAAAGACTTGGATTTTCAACAAAATTATTAAATTTATAGCAAAACAAATGAATTTTTAACAAAATAGTTGGTTTTCAACAACATAATTTAATTTTAAACTAGAGAGTTGAATTTTCACCCTAAAAAGATGATTTATCAACAAAAATAGACAAATGTGACAAAATAGACGAATGTTCAACAAAATAGTTGAATATCCGATAAAAAAAGATGAGTTTTTGACAAAATATGTGAATTTTCAATAAAATTATTTAATTCTCAACAAATTTGTTGCATTTTCGTCAAAGTAATTCATTTTTAACAATAATAATTCAATTTTCAACCAAATTGATTAATTTTGAAGTAAATAGTTGAATTTTCACCCTACAAAGATGAATTCTCAATAAAAAATAGACAACTGTGACAAAATAGACGAATGTTAAACAAAATAGTTGAATTTTCGGTCAAAAATATGAGTTTATAACAAAAGACTTGAATTTTCAACAAAATTATTAAATTTTTAGCAAAATAGTTGAGTTTGCGTAAAAATAGTTAATTTTCAATGCAACAGTTGAATTTTATACAAAATAGTTCATTTTTAACAAATTAGATTAACTTTCACCTAAATAGTTGAATTTTCACAATATAAAAATGAATTCTTAATAAAAAATAAACAAATGTGACAAAATTGACAAATGTAAAAAAAAAAAAATTGAATTTTCGATAAAAAAATTAGTTTTTTGCAAAATACTTAAATACTCAACAAAATTATTAAATTTTTAACAAAATTGTTGAATTTTTGACAAAATAGTTAATCTTCAACAAAATAGAATAATTTTTAACTAAATAGTTGTTTCAACTAAGTAGTTTCAACTTAAAAAGACGAATTCTCAACCAAAACAGGATGAGTTTTTAAAAAAATTCTTGAATTTCCAATCAAATATTAAAATTGTTAACTAAAAACATAATTGTCAGGAGGAAGCAGCTGCAAGAAAAAGAAATAAAAATATGAGGAAAATAAATTACTGACAAGAATATTATACATTTTCAAAATTCCCTAATTTTTCCATGACCATGAACATTCAAAGTCCAAAATCTTAATATTCTAACATTTTTAACATAGAATCTATTATAAACGGAACAAAACAATTTCACCTTCAATTTTTTTATTTATTATCCCTGACAGATATTTAAAGAGAATCTTATGAAAACTCTGTGACTTTTGCAAGATTTTTTTTTCAAAATCCCTGACTTTTCTCTCATTAATATTTTAGGTTTTCCCTCACCCACGACCACCCTGTAGGTTAAAATAAGACTCTTAGAGAAATTTAAAAAACATAATCTGAAAATTTAAAAACGAATTTCAAAAACCTTTCATCTAAGAAGTAGTACTTTAGAAGTTTATTTACCTTTGACTCCATTGCGTATAATGGTAGTGGTAAAGACTGGCTTTAACATATTTAGGCGGGTTATCGCGGAACGGGTTTTCCACATTGTTAATCAAAGCCAGCACTTCCTTTTGCCCGTTCAAGAGGCGATAGGCAAACGACATTAGCCACGGATTCTGGTGATAAGTTCCCAAAGCAGCGAACCACATTTGCCAATCCAAACGAGGTTGATGTGGTGCTAAAAAAGAAAATAAATATAACATTGTAACAGGGCTTGAATCACTTCAGAAATAAAAAATAGTATCAATAGTGGCATAAATTTCAAAAAATATAACAGATTTGAAAAAATTTCACAAATTTCAAAAGATTTGAAATATTTCAGAAAATTTCAAAGATTTTGCACAAATTTCAGAAAGATTTCAAAGATTCCACAGACCATTCAAAAAGTTTTACACCCTTGAAATTTAATTTAAATAATTTCTTAAAGTTCCTTTTTAAAATACTTTTCTGAAATCTTATGAAATTCTTTGAAACCCCTTAAAGTCCTTTGAAATCCCTTGAAATTGATCAAATCATTTAAATCTTGTGAGATCCCTAGTAATACCGCAAAAATCGAACTTTTTTAATTTTGCAGGATTTTAGAACCAATTTAAATTACACTCACAAATAAATTTAAAATAAGTCCGATTTCAACTTTGTTTTTAATGTTAAGATCAATTGTTAACTTTTTCAATTATAATATCGTCTAGCTTACAACTTTAAAACCTTTTACTTGAAACATTTCCCATTTTATATCTTCATTTTTGAGTGTACATGTTTAATTTCAAGAGTTTTAACATCCGGTTTTGAAGATTTAAAAAGTTATAAATTAAAAGCGGTTGAAATTCAAAATTTTTGATAAAGGACGTTTTTAGTTGATTTTAGAAGACGATTTTAAATTCGGTAAAAATAAAGAATTTAAAGTTAAAAATTGAACTAATTCAATTCAAAAGCCTCAGTAGTTAAACAAATGTGAACGTCCGATTGAAAATTTATAAAATATTTTGAATTTTAAAATAACTTCAAATTAAAAGATTCATAATTAAACGCTTTCATTCAATTTCGAACCGCATTCAAATATTGTTTCAATCAAAAATATTCCATTTTCAATCCACTGAATTTGAAATTTTTTAATTTTAAGAAAGAACAATTTTTAATATTTACCAACATTTTACTTTTTATTTAAAATTAGTAATTATAAATCAAATATTCAAAACAAAATAATTTGAAACTTAATTGTTTGTAAAACAAAGTCTTTAATCGTTTAAATTTCAGAGAGCTTTTAAACTTTCAACGTTACGATTTTGATTGTTCTATTTAAAAAATTATTAATTTGTAAGTGAAATTGTTGAATTTTGATGTATAAATAATAATCGAACTCTTATTAATTTAGAAAACATGCGATATTTAGTAGATTTGAAAAGATTCAAAATTAATTTAAAACTGGAAATAATTTCAAATAATTTAAAACAAATTACAAATTTTTGCAGATTACGAACAAAAAACTCAGAAGCTTCTTAAGAACTGTGAAAGGTTTCTGAAGATTCCTAGAAAAATTGAAATGTTTTTTTTTTTTATTTAAAAAGATTAATTTCAAGAGACTATTTCAAAAAATTTCCAAAATTGTCAAAAAAGAATCTAGAAGATATCAAATGAATGTTTGTAATTTTGCAGAATTTTAAAACATATTTTAGGAAAAAATCGAATCATTTGAAATACATTTTTGAAGTTTTTTAATGATTTTGAAAGGCTTGAAGATAATAAAAAAAATGTTCTTGATATTCCTGAGAAAATAATTTTTCATTGGGAAAAAATAAATTCAAGAGAATACTTAGAAATATTTTTTAAAACATTTAATGTATAAATAACAATTGAATAATTATTGATTTGAAATTACTTAAAATAAAAATAATTTAACTTCTAATTTAAAAAGTGATCAGTTAAAAAGGAATGTTTGATTCTTCAAATTTGTAATGCTTCTAGTTTAAACTTGCTTAAAATGATGTTTCAAAATTTACAAATTTATTTGAACTGTACAATTTGTAAACGTTAAATTATTTTTATTCTGCAGTTTAACTTCATTTAATTTAAAATTGTTTGATTAAAAAAAGTCAATGGCTTCTATTCTATAGGTGTAAATTATTAAGCGTTTAAATTAAAACATTTTTGAACTTCAATTTTAGAAGCTTGAAATTTAAGGGTTCCCCTATGAGTAGTTTAATTTTCAAATTATTTATATCAAATTGAAGGAGTTTTAAAATCAGCAATTTGATTTAATCTCATTTAAGAGTATAAGATATCAATTTGGAAGCGTTTCAAATTAACAGTTAATTTAAAATTAAAATTTACAAAGCTTAGAATTGAACAATTTTGAAACAAATTACAAATTTAACATTATTTAAATGTGTATTCATCTTTTATTATTATCAAAAATTCAAAATTTGATTAAAAGATTCGAAGTTGTTTGCGAGAAAAATGAAAAAATTCGATTTTATGAAGAAAAAAATTATTCTGGCTACAAAAGTTATTTAGCCAGCGTAAAACTAACAAGATATCTTCCATATGAAAGTACGAATTCAACTTTTCATATTTTCACAAAAACCGCTGCCATTTTGTTAATTTTAAACCAATTGTTAATTTGTTTTAAAATTGTTCAATTCTAAGATTTATCAATTTTATTTTAATTTAAAATTTACTGTTAATTTTAAACACTTCCAAATTGATATTTTATACTCTTAAATGTGATTAAATCAAATTGCTGAGTTTAAAACTCTTTCAATTTGATATAAATAATTTGAAAATTAAAGCATTAAAAGGCGAACTTTTTAATTTCAAACTTCTGGAATTGAAGTTTAAAAATGTTTTAATTTCAATTTTTTGATTTTAAACGCCCAATAATTTACACCTAGAAAATGGTAGCTATTGCACTTTTTAATTAAACAATTTTAAATTAAATGCAGTTAAACTGCAAAATTAAACAATTTTAAATTTTATAAATTGTACAGTTCAAAAATTCAGATTCAGTTCAAAAAATATAAATCCACGTTACCATTTTCAATGCTCTAAACTGAAAAATGAATCAACAAATTTGTAATTTTTCAAAACGGTATCATTTTAAGCAATTTTAAGCTAGAGTACATTACAAATTTGAACAATTAAACATTTTTTGTTAAACAAAAAACACTTTTTAAATTAGAAGTCAAATTATTCTAATTGTAAGTAGTTTTAAATCAATAATTATTGAATTGTTATTCATACGTCAAATTAAAAAAAAAATATTTTTTAATATTCTCTTGAAATTATTTTTTGACAATAAAAAATTACTTTCTCATGAATATCAGGAAAATTTTTTGATTATCATCAAGCCTTTCTAAATCATTAAAACACTTAATCATTTTATTTCAGAATCTTCAAAAATTTACATTGTGTTACAATTTTTTAAAATCTTTTCAAATTTTTCAAATTTTTCCTACAATTTTTTTTTAAAAACCCAGCAAAATTAAAAAATGCTTTGAAATCTTCCAGATTCTTTTTTGATAATTTTGTAAATCTCTTGAAATATTTTGATATATTCTCTTATAATTAATCTTTTTAAATAAAAAACCATTTCCAATTTTCCTAAGAACCTTTAGAAACTTTTTAAATTCTTTTGATACCTTTCACAATTCTTAAAAAGTTTCTGAACGTTTTGTTCGAAATCTGCAAAAACCTGAATTTTGTTTTAAATTATTTTAAATTATTTCAAGCTTCAAATTAATTTTGAATCTATTCAAATCTATTAAATATTGAATGTTTTCTAAATTAATAAAGGTTAAATTATTATTTATACATCAAAATTCAACAATTGCACTTAAAATTAATAATATTTAAAACAGAACAATAAAAATTGTAACGTTTAAAATTTTAATTTAGCTCTCTGAAATCGTAACGATTCAAGGCTTTCTATTTCAAACAATTAAGTTTCAAATTGTTTAGTTTTGAATATTTGACTTATAATTACTAATTTCAAATGAAAAGTCAAATGTTGGTAAATATTAAAAAATTGTTCTTTTTTAAAATTAAAAACGCTCAAATTCAATGGGTTAAAAATGGAATATTTTAGATTGAAACAATATTTGAATGCGATTTGAAATTGAATGAAAGCGTTTAATTATGAATCTATTAATTTGAAGTTAATTTAAAATTCAAAATATTTTATAAAGTTTTAATCGTCTTGTAAAATCAATTATTCTTCACTTTTTAATACTTAAGTGATGTTCAATTTTAAACATCAAATATTAATTAATATTTACAGTTGATAAACTAAAAACATTTTTTATCAAAAATTTTCAATTTCAACCGCTTTTAATTTCCATTTTTTTAAATCTTCAAAACTGCATGTTAAAATGCTTTAAATTAAAAATGTACGCTTGAATATGAAGATCTAAAATGGAATATTTTTAAAGTAAAAGGTTTCAGAATTGTAAACTGGATGATATTATAATTAAAAAAGTTAACATTTTAACTTAACATTAAAAACAAAGTTGAAATCGGACTTATTTTAAGCTTGTAAATAATTTCTCAAAAAAGAGAAGAGACAGAATTATTTTAAATTACATTATAGCATGTAATATGAAATTTGTCATATTATAAGTAATTGGACGGATTTGTCTTCTACAAATTTGTAAAATTCCAAGTCAAAAAGGAAATTCACTGCCATTTCCCGGTCCAGTGGCCAACCTGAATTTAGTAAGAAAAAACCTTATTTTTTCGACTTTCTCCAGAAGAAATCGAAAAAAAGAACGTTTTTCTTACAAATTCCAATTTGCTATTTCCCATATGTTGAAATAAGAATATTTTAAATTAAAATAATAAATATTAATTATAAAAGTAAAATGAAAACTCACCAACAAATGGCATCGAATTGTTGACGTTTCCAGGTTTGTAGAGGAATCCATATTCTTTCCAAGGTCCATCAACACTATTGCTTCCTTCGATTGTAATTTCCGGTCTTCCTCCTACACCCGTCATTCTACGGAAAAGACCATAACTATTCACGATCTGGAATTGATCCACTTTCGCATGAAGTTTCTTAAGTTGAATAGGCACAGTCTGATTATGAGACGAATGCAGCGATGAATAAGGAACCTAAAACCAATACAAATTGATTTTGTAAGTCATGAAATAATGGCGCATTAAAAAATTTAACTTCAAGTTGGTCAAATTTGTACTCACAACGCTGAGGGCGAAAATCGTACCCACGATCAAAGTACATAAAACAGTGACGAGCGTCGTAGTCACTTTCTTCCTAAGCCCTTTGACATTCAAGATCGAATTAGTGACTGCATCAGCGACCGTGAATCCGAGAGAAATCATTCCGATATAAACAGAAATTGGAACCGCTTTTGCGAGAACTTCGTCGAACTGCTTCTGAGTAAATGCTAGAAAGTAAAATTACATTTGCAGGGTGGCGACTTATCCGTGAAACCCGGAAAAACCGGGAAATAACCGGGAATTTAACCAAAAACCCGGGAATTTACTGCTGATCCCAGAAAATGCAAGTTTTCATTGTTTTAATAATTTTTGTTAATTAAGAAAAGTGATTTCTACATTATCTACATTCGCACGGCATATGAGTGTAATTATTACGTTACAGATTTATTTACTGAAAATTCGTTTACTAAAAATTTACTAAAATTCATCTCTGGTTGAAAATGTAACTACTTTGTTGAAAATAATTTTTTTGAATTAAAAATATAACTATTCCAGTAGAAAATTGAATTAATTTTCTGAAAATCCATTTTTTGGTTTGTTAAAAATTAGATTTTTCACAGAAAATTTAACTATTCTATTTTCGGTTAAAAGTGTATCTTTTTTGGAATAAAACTCAACTATTTGGTTGAAAAATGATACTTTTTATGTACTATGTGAAAAATTCGCCTTTTTTTAGAAAATTAATCTTTATGCTTGAAAATTCATCTTTTTGGTTCACAATTCAACTATTCTGGTTGAAGACTCATCAGTTTAGTTGAAAATTCATCAGTTTGATTGAAAATTAATTTCTTCAATTGAAAATTTAACTTTCTATTTTTGGGTTGCAAATTGATCTTTTCTAGTTCAAAATTCAACAATTTGGATGAAAATTTGTCTTTTTTAATTGAAAAATCAATTTTTTTTTGTTAGAAAATTATCTTTTTCTTTGCAAGCTAATCTTCTTGTTTAAAACTTCTTCTATTCGGTTAAAAATTCAAGTATTCCTGTTAAATATTTATCATTTTAGTTGAAAATTTATCTTTCAAGTTAGAAATAAAATTACTTGGTTGAAAGTTAAACTCTTTTATTGAAAGTTAATCTTTTTGGTTCAAGATACCTCATTTTAATTAAAAATGAATTTCTTTGGCTGAAATATGAGCCATTTGATTGAAAATTTTTTTTTTTTTTTCTTTATGAAAAGGAATTTGTTTGCCGAAAATTTAACTATTTTGTTGAAAATTAGTTCCTTTTTTGGTCGAAAATTATTCTGTTTTTTAAACTGAAAATGTAACTATCATTCCAGATGAATATTTCATAATTTTAGATAAAAATTCATTCTTTGGTTGAACATTCATTTTTTGACTGGAAATTAAATTATTTAATTTTTGGTTGAAAAATTATCTTTTTTAGTTGAAAATTCATCTGTTTTTGTATAAATATAAATCTTCGTGGTTGAAAATTAATCTTTTTTGTCAAAAATTAAATTATTGTAGTTAAAAATTCATCATTTTTCAAATTGAAAATTCACCTTTCCGGTTGAAAATTCAACTATATCAGTAAAAGGTTTACAATTTTAGTTGAAAAATCATCTGTTTGGTTGAACATAAATTTTTTGAACTTGAAACTTGATCATTAATGTTTTGATTGACAATTTATCTTTTTCGGTACAAATTATTTTTTTTTTGTTTGAAAATTCAACCATTTAAGTCGAACATTCATTGTTTTCGTTGAAAATTAATCTTTTTGGTTTAAAATTCAACTATTTCAGTTGAACATTTATCAGTTTAGTTGAAAATTCATCAGTTGGGTTGAAAATTGAACTATTTTCTTGAAAATCCTTTTATTTTCTTGAAAATTAATTTTTTCAACTAAAAGATTAACTGTTCCAATTTTTTGTTGGAAATTGATATTTTCTAGTAGAAAAGGCAAGTATTTGTTGCAAAATTCATTTATTTTGCAATTTTTTGCTTTTTTGTATTAGAGGATGTTTCGAATTAACGGCATGTATTAAAATAAATGTTTACGTTTACCAGCAAATATGAATGTTACTTTTAGATGACCAGGAAAATTGAAAAATTTGACCGGGAAAACCGGAAATTTAAAATCGTCCGCCGAATCGCCACCCTGATTTGAGAGAATCGTCTCGAAGACGAGAAACTTATTACCAGGGTGGCGATTCGGCCACAAAACGCAAACATTTATTTTATTTCATTACGTTCGCCCTAAACATCCTTTAACACAGCAGAGCAAAACATTTCAAATAAATAATGTTGAAAAAAGACTTAAATTTTCCACTAAAAAATATCAATTTTTTTACAAACAATGGAATAGTTAAACTTTCAGTTGAAAAACTTAATTTTCAACAAAAAAAAACGGATTTTCAACCAAATAATTGCATTTTCAACTAAATGATGAATATTTAACTGGAACACTTGGATTTTCAACCAAAAAGATGCATTTTTGAACAAGAAGATTAAATTCTACCAAAAAGACGACTCTTAAACAAAATACATGCATTTTCAACGAAAAAGTTTCAACCAAATAATTGAATTTTGAACTAAAAAAGATCAATTTTCAATTAAAAATTGAATAGTTAAATTTTAGTTAAAAAATTAATTTTCAACTAAACTGCTGATATTTCATCTAAAATTATGAATCTTCAGGGTGTCTAGTGATCAGACAATTTGAAATTCCCTGGTTTTTCCCGGTTTTTTCACGATTTTTTCCCGGCCAAATATTTTTTCCCCGACCAAGTTTTGGATGACTCTTTGTGATTTTTAAAAGTCAACGTATACATAGAAATAGGAATTATTAACAGAATATACGTAGAAAAAATCTGCCCGCTGCACGAGCATACTCTCATCGCTGCACAGGACTTTTGAAATTATAGGCCAAACCATCGAAAACTGAAATTTAATAATTGTGAATTCTCTTTTGTTAAAGCTCCTTCGGCTTTAACGAACACATTCTCATCACGAGACTTGATGAAAAATGACTTAAGTTAAATTTCACATAAAACCAATACCTTCTCATAAGAATGAGAATATAAAAAATTTAATTTTTTGTTTATTTGGTAATGTCATTTTCACGATTAAAACCAAAAGCACGCGTCCTATAAAAAAAATGATTCATCAAAAATTTATAGATCTTTTTTAGGTGCACAATTTTCGTTGAATCTTCTTTTTCTGTATCTTGCATAGTTTGACCGCAAAATCGAATTATTGTTGATTTGTCATTATTTTTTGTGGTGTCGAAATTTGAATTTTCGATCTTTCAAGAAAACACAAAAAGTTTTTGAGATAATCTTGTAGGTACATAGAATTTTCAACTCTTAAAAAAATGGTCTCAACAAATTTGAAAATGCTTTAACTTTTTGAATTTTGATCCAAAATAGCTGGCTAACGAACTTGTCTTTTTCTTTTAGGTCTTTAAAAAGTGTGTCAAAGCCTTGCGACTGTAGATAAAGTGGAAATGGAATAAAAAGAAAATAAAGTAGAAAAAAGTCGATTTTTCGATCAAATACAAAAAATTCCCGGTCCTAAACAAAATTCCCGGGGTTTTCCCGGTTTTTTCACGGTCCAATAAAAATTCTGGGGTTTTCCCGGTTTCTCGGTCCGCTAGATTTAACTGGAATTGTTTAATTTTCAATCAAAAAGATAAATTTTCAACTAAGCTGATGAATCTTTAACTGGAATAGTTGAATTTTCAACCAAAAAGATGAATTTAGAACCAAGAAGATTAATTCTACCAAAAAAGTCAAATTTTAAACCAAACACATGAATTTTCAACGAAATATTAGAATTTTCAACTAAAGAAGATAACTTTTCAAACAAATAATTGAATCTTGAACTAAAAAAATCAATTTTCAATCAAAAGTGGAATTGTTGAATTTTCAGTAAAAAAAATTAACCTTCAACCAAACTGATGAATTATCAACAAAAATCATGAATCTTCAACTTGAATAGTTGGATTTTGAAAAAAATATATAAATTTTCGACCGAAATGATGAACCTTCAACTGGAAAAGGAATAATTAAATTTTCAGTTACAAAAATTAATTTTCAAACAAACTGATGCATTTTTGAAC
This sequence comes from Andricus quercusramuli, assembly GCA_932178445.1. Taxonomy (NCBI): domain Eukaryota; kingdom Metazoa; phylum Arthropoda; class Insecta; order Hymenoptera; family Cynipidae; genus Andricus; species Andricus quercusramuli. The sequence continues at coordinate 31,807 of CAKNXH010063159.1, forward strand.
AAGAAGATTAAATTCTACCAAAAAGACGACTTTTAAACAAAACACATGAATTTTCAACGAAATAGTTGAATTTTCAACTAAAGAAGATAACTTTTCAACCAAATAAATCAATCTTGAACTAAAAAAAATCAATTTTCAATCAAAAATTGAATAGTTAAATTTTCAGTTAAAAAAATTAATTTTCAACTAAACTGATGATATTTCATCTAAAATGATGAAACTTTAACTGGAATAATTTATTTTTTAACCAAAAAGATGAATTTTCAACTAAACTGATGAATCTTTAACTGAAATAGTTGAATTTTCAACCAAAAAGATGAATTTAGAACCAAGAAGATTAATTCTATCAAAAAACTCAAATTTTGAACAAAACACATGAATTTTCAACGAAATAGTTGAATTTTCAACTAAAGAAGATAACTTTTCAACCAAATAAATAAATCTCGAATTAAAAAAAAAATCCATTTTCAATCCAAAATGGAATAGTTAGATTTTCAGATGAAAAAATTAATTTTCAACCAAACTGATGAATTATTAACAAAAATCATGAATCTTAAACTGAAATAGTCAACAAAAAATATAAATTTTCAACTAAAATTATGAACCTTTAACTGGAAAACGAATAATTAAATTTTCAGTAACAAAAATTAATTTTCAACCAAACTGATGAATTTTCAACAAAAATCGTGAATCTTCAACTGGAATAGTTGAATTTTGAACAAAAAAGATGAATTTTCAACTAAAATTATGAATCTTTAACGGGAAAAGTTGAATTTTCAGTTGAAAAAAATTAAAGTTCGACCAAAGAGATGAATTTTCAACTAAAAAATGATGGATTGTTCAATTTTCTACCAAAAATATGAATTTTAATTGAAAACGATAATTCTTTAACTAAAAATTGAATAGCTAAATTTTCAGTAAAAAAATTTATTATCAGCCAATGAATTTTTTTTCAACGAAATAGCTCACTTTTCAACCAGAGAGATGAATTTACAATTAAAATGATGGAATCTTCAACAAAAATTAATTGTTAACAATAGAGTTTAAGTTTTAACCAATTAATTAAATTTTTATTCCACGAAAAAAAGAAATCTGTAGGAAAAATGTAGTAGCTGATACTTCAACTAAATTTTTTTTTAATTTTTTATCAAACATAGTGAAATTCAACCAAAAAAAAAACGATTTTCCAACATGATTGGAATTTTCTACCAAGAAACATTCTTCATTCAAAAGAGAGAAAAAAATAATAATAATTTTCAATAAAATAGTTAATACAGTGGTATAAAGCTTATTTTACAAATGAGGAATCATTGTTATTCAATTTTATATAGAAATTAAAAGAAAAGCTTTCTGGTAACAAATTAGTCTTCTTTTTTGAATTTAAATTATTTGGTCAAAAATTTATGTATATTGTTGAAAATTCGTCTTTTCTTGTAGAAAACTAATCTTCTTGGTTGAAAATTTAACTATTTCATTTAAAAGTTATGTATTTTGTTGAGAATTGATCGTTTCGGTAGAAAATTAATCTTCTGTCTTGAAGATTCATATTTTTGTTCAATACAAATGTTTTTGATTTAAAATACATAGTAAGAAAAAAGTGTCATCCCCAGTGTTGGGTAAGTTACTTTTTTTAACGTTTTTTTTATAGTAACTTCAAGTTACATAAAGTTAAATAAAAGTTACATAAAAAGTCGAATTTTCTACGAGAGTTAAATTTCCGACAAAAAACTTAATTGTCGACGAAATTTGGACATTCTACCAAAATACTTAAATTTTTAGCAAAATACCTGAATTTTCAAACAAATGGTTGAATTTTCATACCGAAAATATTCATTTTCAACAAAAAAGTTAATTTTCAACCAAATAGTAGTTGAATTTTGTACCATTTTCAAACCATAAATACTAAATACCAACAAAACAGTTAAATTTGCAACAAAAAAGTAAATTTCCAACCTATTAGTTGAATGTTCTAGGAAAATATTTGAATTCTCAACAAAAAATATAATAGTTGATATTATTTCAATCAAAAAAAGGTTTTATTTGAAATCAAACACAGTTGAATTCAACCGCAAAAAACGAGTTTTCAACAAAATAACTGAATCGTCAACCAATTCAGATAGATTTGTTTACTAAAAGAGATAAATTTTGAAACGAAAAAGCCGAATTTTGAAGCAAGAATGAAAAAAAATGTCCACTAAATTGTTGAACTTTCAAACCGAAAAGACGAGTTTTCTACAAAATAGTTGCATTTTCAAACCTAAAATATGAATTTTTCACAAAAAGTTACTTTTCAACCAAATATAATAGTTGAAATTTAACAAAATGCATGGATTTTCAACTAAAATAGATGAATTCTTAACGAAAATATAAAAGTTTATACTATTTCAACAAAAAGAGACTTTAATTTGAAATCAATCATAGCTGCATTCAATAAAAAAGCTGAATTTAAAAAAAAAAGTAGCTGAATCCTCAACTAAAAGAGATTAATTTTCTACCCATAACTGACCCATAAACCTTTCTTAATAGGAGATAATGTACAACAAAAAACAGGAAATAACTTCAAAGTAACTAAAATTAAAGTTCCAAGTTACTGCAAAAATCGTAACTAAATTATGTTACAAGTTACTTTTGAAAAAAGTAACGAAGTTACCCTAAAAGTTAAAAAACACGTAACTTCAATTTAAATTAATACTAACCAATTTCAGAATGGATCGTCCAATTGTCCAAGTCGAGTTTCAGATTGTAGTAGACGTAGGTTCCGTACAGAACTGCGGCATAAACAGCGATACAAACAATAGTCGTGAGATAATTCAAAATCCCGGAGTTACCAGTCTTCGACTTCTTCTTATAGAAGAATTGATCATCCAAGAGGGATAGACTCAGGCAAATTGTGAGCAGATTGAAGAAGTTGTAATTTCCGGTTGCTATTATGTTAACCATTAGGAAGAGCTGTAAAAAAATAATTACTCAATTATTATTATAATACTAATTAATTACTTAATTATTGATTATAAATAATTGTAAAAATTAATTATAGAGCGCAAAAAGAGCTCAAAAACGGGAAACAGGGTAATTTGTTAAGAAAAAGGGGAAAGATCAAACATTTATTTTTACATTTAGAAAAGAAACCATTTTCTATAAGAAATTATATCGTTTTTGAATAATGCTAAATAATTTTGTAATGATGTCTGACATTAACATTTTTTTTTAATTTGATATATTTAGGTCCTTGAAACTACATTCAAAGCGATATAAAAAAGCCCGAGAAAACATCAAATGTGTTGAAATACTAATTTTTGTATGTTTTAAATCGTACTCATAATCAAGAATATTTCCTCTTCTAAAAAATCCTCCATTAATAATTAAATCGTGATTACCATAGGCACAATTAAATATTTATGTCCAAGATTTGTTATTTCATCCTCCCTATAATTAGGAACAGTAGAAATAATTTGAAGTTCCTTGGATATAAATAAAATTAAAATTATTCTTAAAATTTACTTAAAGAAATCCGTTTGAAAAAAATATTATTTAGAGTTCTAATACTTTTTGGAAAGAATCTCATAAAATTGTTTCGAATCTTTTAAAATAACTTAAGGTATTTCAAATCCTTTGAAATTTTTAAAATGAAAATAGGGAACTATATTATTTTCAGTAAAATTAATATGGGTACTATATATTAAATTAATTTCAAAACTTTTCAAATCTCTAATAATTCAAGTAAAATTATACGAAGTGATGAATTTTCAACTAAAATCATATTGATTAAATTATATTTTTACTGTATTGAATTTAAAAAAAAAAAATTAATTTTCAACCAAGAAGATTATTTTTCGATACAAAAAGATAAATTTTCAAATAAAATTATGAAATATTCAACTGGATTAATTAAATTTTCAGATACAACAACTAATTTTTAACCTAAAAGATGAAGTTTCAACTAAAATGATGGAATATTCAACTGGATTAGTTCAAACGATTTATCCTAAAAGATGAAGTTTAAACTAAAATTATGGAATATTCAACTGGATTAGTTCAAACGATGAATTTTCAATTAAAATGATGAATCTTTAACTGTAACAATTAAATTTTTAACCGAAAAGATGAATCTTCAACCAAGAGATTAATTTTCTACCAAAAAGTAAGTTTTTCCGGGAATAGGAGAAAAAAGAGGAATTTGAAAAAAGGGAAGTTCAGACATCACAGACCAAAATGCTCCAACAAAAGAGGAAATATTAGGGTGATTTTTCATGAAAATAAGGATATAATAGGAAATAAATTCTTTTAAATAATATTAATGTAGGTACCATATTCCTAAGATTTCAAAGTAAAATATATTGCATTTTTTAAAACAAAATAGTGCCGTTTTCAAACAAAAAAACTTTAAAAAAATTAATTTTAAACACAAAAGTTAATTTTCATACAAGAAAAATAAATGCTCAACCAAAAAATTTCATTTACAACCAAATAGTTGAACTAAAGCAAAAGAGGCGAATTTTATTTTTAAAAAGTTGAACTTTTAACCAAATAGTTGAATTTTCAACCTAAAAAGGTAAATCTTCAAACAAAAAGACGTTTCTTTAGAAAAAGAGTTGAGTTTTCTAGCTAAAATGACGAATATTTTTGAAAAAATTTGACATTTAAACCCGAAAATATGGATTTTCAAGCAAAGAAGATGAATTTTCAACCAAACGGTTGAATTTTCAAATAAAAAAATTTAATGTTTGATCAGCAATTTGGATTTACAAACAAAAAATTGAACTTTCAAGCAAAAGAGATGAATATTATACAAAAAAGTTGAACTTTTGACCAAATAGCTGAATTTTCAATCTACGAAGATAAATCTTCAAATAAAAAGACGAATTTTCAACAAAAGAGTAGAGTTTTCTAGCTAAAGACATGAATATTCTACAGAACATTTGACTTTTAAATCCGAAAAGATGAATTTTCAGCAACAAAAAATTAATTATCGACTAAAAAGTTGCACTTACAACCAAATAGTCAAAATTTCAAGCAAAAAAGACGAATTTTCAGCAAAAGTTCAATTTCCGAACTAAAAAGTCGAATTTTTCGGAAAAAATTTGAATTTTAAACCTAAAAAGATGAATTTTCAATAAAAAAAGTTAATTTTTCAAATAGTTTTCAACCCAGAAAGATGAATCTTCAATCAAATGATCGAATTTCCAAACCAAAAAGAATTGATTTCAACTAAAAACAGTTTCAACGAAATAGTTGAATTTTCAAGCTGAAAAGATGAATATTTTAGAAGATAGTAGAATTTTCAACAAAGAAATATGATTTTTGAACCATAGAAGATTACTTTTCCACCAAAAGATGAATTTTCTATAAAAAAAAAATACGAATTTTCAACAAAACAGTTAAATTTTCGACCAAAAAAAGATGAGGTTTTAGGAAGGTAGTTGAATTTTCAAGAAAAAAAATTGTATTTTCAACCAAATAGTAAAATCTGCAACCAAAAGAGATGCATTCAAGACTAAAAATATAATAGTAGATTTTTCAATTAAAAGAAATGAACATTCAACCATAAAAGATGAATTTTCAACGAAACAAAATAACTTTTATACAAAAAGATGAATTTTTATCAACTTTCAACAAAATAATTAAATTTTGAACCAAATAGTACATTTTTCACAAAAAATATAATAGTAGACTTTTCAAATAAAATAAATTAACTTTCAACCAAAAAAGATGCCTTTTTAACAAAATAATTGAATTTTCAACAAAGTAATAAAATGTCCAAACAAATAGTAAAATTTTCAACCAAATAGTAGAATTTTTAAATGAAAGAAATTAATTCTGAACCAAAAATATACCATTATGTAAATAAATAACAGGCTGTAAAACGAACAAATGTATTTTCAAGTATCGTATATTTAAAAAGAAAGTGGGGAAAAATGGAAGATTTTCGAGAATAGGGGAAAAAGGGGAAATGCAGGGGATTGGGGAAAAGACTGTTCACCCTGAAAATCTTAAACTTACCTGGAGGTAAAAAGCAGTTATTCTGACTTTTCTATTGGGGAAGAAGAAGAGGAATGGAATCACGAGCTCGATAATATTTGCGTGAACAGTAGCTAGTCTGAGGAGCCAAACTGGCAAATTGTGAGCGTACCAAGCCAATGGTGTTGGAATACACTGAGACTCAAAGTGTACACTTAGAGCTGAAAAATAAATTAACATAAATTATTCTATCAAATTATAATATTATATGTATTAATTAAATTGAATTAAAAAATAAAATTATATAATTATATCAAATTCCCAGTGATTTTCCGGTTTTCCCCGGTTGTAAATATAAAATCTCCTCTTACTAAAAGTTTATCTTGCATTTAAACCAAATAATATTGTTTTAGATTTGATGCTTTCACACGATTGAAATCCGAAAACCTTTTTTAAATTTATTAATATTGTTTCAATTTAGGGCGTCAAGTAGTAATAAATACAATTAAATTATAATAATTGCTTCATTTTGGCAAACGATGGTTGCCCTCTTCAGTTAATTATTCTGAAAAAAGGGTGGCCGTTTTAATCGAGGGAAAAAAATTTCCGGTCATATCCCCATTCATATCAATTTTTCACGGTCATTGAAATTTAAAGATTCGCTAAAAATGTTTTCAATTGAAGTTATAAAAAATAAAATGCGAATTTAAACACTCAAAGAGGAAATCTTTTGAATTTTAAACTTTTGAAATTAAAGTATAGACCTTTTTTAATTTAAACGTTCAATAATTTACAGGTATAAAATAGAACCTTTTAACACTTTTCAATTCAACAATTTTAAATTAAATACCTTTAAAATGAAAAATTTCAAACTTCCATAAATTTCATAGTTCAAAGATTTAAAAAGATATAAATCCACTCTGTAATTTTTAATATGCTCAATTGAGGAATCAAAAAATTTATAAATTTTCAAAATTTTATCATTTTAAGCAATTTTAAGTTAGAAACATTAAAAAATGAATGCTTACAACTTTTGTAACTGAACCCTTTTTGAATTAGAAATTTAATTATTTTAATTTTTAGTCGTTACAAATTAATACTTGCTCAATATTATTATTTCTAAATCAAGTTTTGCTTTGAAATCTTTTTAAATATTAGCTTAAAATTAGTTTTTTTTTAAATAAAAAATCAATTAAAATTTTCCCAGTAATCTTAGGAATTTTTTTCATTATCTTCAAACCTTTCAAAATCCTCAAAAAGATTCAAAACTTCATTTTAAAATCTTCAAGATCTACATTTTGTTTCCATTTTTTGGAATCTTTTCAAATTTTAATTCGTTTTAGAATTTTTTTTAAAACTTCTAAATATCTTTTAAATTGATTCGAATTTTTCCCTAAATCCTGAAAAATCAAGAAAATTGCCTTAAAACTTTCCAGATTATTTTTTGACAATTTTTGAAATATTTTGAAATATTTTTATATGTATATTCTCTTAAAATTAATTTTTCAAAATAAATAATCACTATCAATTTTCCTAGGTACCTTAATAAAATATTCTGACATCTTTTCAAGTTTTTAATTATTTTGAACTCTTTTCCAAACTTCTAAATATTCCTTAAACTTACTCGAATTTTTTCTAAATTAATAATTGTTTAATTATTACTTATTCATCACAATTTGTTTTTGTTGTGAAATCTTTTTAAGTTTTAAATTAAGTTTAAATCATTTCAAAACTTTTAAATATCTCTTAATCTTACTCGAATTTTTCCTAAATGGATAATTGTTCAACTGTTATTTATGCATCAAAAATCAACAATGTCACTTACAAATAACAAATTTTCAGATTAGAGCAATTAAAAATGTAACGTTCAAAGTTCAAATTTAGCTCTCTTAAATTTAAACGATTCAAGGCTTTCTGTTCGAAACAATTCAGTTTCAAATTTTTTAGTTTTGAATACTTGATTTATAGTTGCCCATTTTAAATAAACAGACAAACATTGCTAAATATTAAAAAATTGTTCTTTTTCTTAATTAAACATTTTCAAATTGAATAGGTTGAAAATGGAATATTTTAATGAAACAATATTTGAATAGGATTTGAAATTTAATAAACGCATTCAATTATGAATATATTAATGTCGAGTTATTTTTAAATTGAAAATAGTTTATAAAGTTTCAGTCGGACAAATGAAACTGTTCAATTTTTAAGGTTAAAATATTTTTATTGTTTAATTTTGAACATTATAATGAAGATCTAAAATGAAAAATTTTGACAGTAAAAGTTTTTAGAATTACACATTGTAAACTGAATAATTTCATAATTGAAAAAGTTGAAGTCGAAATCTAACTTATTTTTAATTGCAATATATAATTAATATGACATTTGCAACATTTCAAGTGATTGGATGGATTTTTCTTTAAAAAATTTGTAAAATTCTCGGTCAAAAAAAAATTCACTATAATTTTCCGGTTTTCCGGTATGCGCAGATTTGGTTAACATGACAATTGTTATTTTTTATAAACATATCTTTGGTTAATTATTTTTGGAATTCTAACAGGTAAATAATGTTTAGATATAATTATTAATGTCTTTAGTATTAGCTGGTATTATCGATTGAATAGTTATAATTCAATACAGATTATTTAAGATTCATTTTTCAAAATAAAAAATTATTTCATTTTTCCCGTGAATCTTAAGAACATTTTTCTATTCTCTTGAAACTTTTCAAAATTGTTAAAACGATTCTAAGCTTTGTTTCTGAATCTTCAAAAATCCAAATTTTGTTAAAATTGGTTTGAAACCTTTTCATTTCTTAAATTATTTTTGAAAAAAAAAACGAATTTTCAACAAAATAGTACAGTCATCAACAAAAAAATATATTTTTCAACCAGTTGCATTTTAAACCCAAAAAGTTTCAAATTTTTACCAAATGAGACGAATTTTCTACAAAATAATTAAATTTTTTTAGTACCCCAAAATATGAACGTTTAACAAAAAAGTTTATTTTAAACCAAATAGTTGAATTTTGAGCAAATAGATGACACTGATCATAAATTTATAATCAAATTTATTTGTTTTTCGTCTTTCTTTAACTTTTTTTTTAATTCGACCACATTCGACCATAGTCAAATTTTCGACAAAAAAATTAATTTTTGACCAAATAATTGAATTTTCATGCTAAAAGACGATTTTTTTTAGAAGACAGTCAAATTTCCACAAAAAAATTTATTTTTAACCAAGAAAGATGAATTTTTAACGAAAAATGTTTTTTTTATCATAAAAGAGGAATTTTCAATCAAAAAGGATGAATGTTCTATCCAAAAAGGTAAATGTTCAACAAAACAGTTAAATTTTCGACCAAGAAAGATGACTTTTGAACAAAATATTTAAATTTTCAACAAGAGAATTAAATTTTCAACAGAATAGTGGAATTTTTAACCAAAAATAATGAATTAATACCCAAAAATAGTTGAATTTTCTTATTGGATTTGTTAATTCAGTTTGCATTTAAGCGAAAAAACAAGAAAAAGGGAAATTTTCTTGAAAAAAGCAAAAAAAAGGGAATTCTTTAAAAAAGGAGAAGAAAGGGAAAAGATTATGAAGACTGTAATTGAGTTTGAAATTAATCGCATTTTTCTTTAAAAATTTGCAAAAAGTCGCACGATGCGAACCTAGAGGCTACAAATTTTTCAGAAAAGGATTAAGATTCAAATTTATTTGTCTTGTGATCACTTTTAATGAAAAAATCACAACTTCCCAAAACTTTAAACGTTTTTATTTTAATTCCCGGCTAGGTAGACACCCTATAAACATTAATAAATGATTTTTATTTGTAATCGTTTATCCTACCTTCTAAGTTCCACCAAGTTGGACAACCGGAAGTGAGCTTGACAATTCCACTGGAAAACATTAACCGGAAATAGAGCCAACGAACTGACCAAAATGTTACAGAATCGCTTGGTGTTCCTGCTTTTGCATGTTGAGTGTTCCAAAAAGGGGCTATAATTATACACAAAAATCCAGCTTCCAATAAAAGAGAGTCCCTGTAATTACAAGAGAAAAAAAATTTCCATTAGTACAACAAATCGATAACAATATGAGTATATTTAGGGTGACGATTTCAAATTCCAGGTTATTTGAAGGGTTTTCAAGGTCAAGTTTGTTCAATTATCCAGGTCAACTTTAATTTAAAGAACAAATAATTTTAATTGAAACATTTTACTCGAGGAAATAAATGCCGGGCCATTGAAATTTAAAGATTCGAACTCTTGAAGCTAAACACTTTTTTAGAAGTTTTTTAAAAAGTTTTTAAAGTTTTAAAGTAAAACTACAAAACTGACAACTTTAAACTTCTATAAATTGTTCATTTAAATATTAAAATATTTTCCTCTGAAATGATTCAAATTTGTCTTACAACTTTTAATAAATTCTGCAACATTAAAAAATTTGTCTTAAAATCTTCCAGATTACTTTTTTACAATTTTGGAAATCTTTTTAAATATTCTCTTAAAATTAATTTTTTTAAACAAAAACATTTTCAATTTTCCTAGGGATCTTAATAAAGTTTGTTATTATTTTTGTTATAATTAATAATAATTTAATAATTAATATATTTAGATTTATTTAAATTTAAAAATTAATAATAACGCATTTTTTAATAATAATACGTTTAAAATGCAAAATTAAAAATTTGAAACTTCCATAAATTCCACAGTTGAAAGATTTAAAAATATATAAATCTACGCTGTCATTTTCAATGCTTTCAATTGAAGAATCAAAAAATTGGTAAATTTTCAAAATTATATAATTTTAAGCAATTTTAAGTTAAAAATATAAAAAATGAACGATTACAATTTTTAAAAAATTAATATTTTTATTATTATTAATAATGATTTGTGATAATATAATTTAAATATTTTTGTTATAATTTTTTGTTCGAAATCTTCAAAAATTTACATCTTGTTTTACACCTTTACAGGTTTTCAATTATTTTTGATCTTTTAAAAAGTTCTAAATATCTCTTCAACCTACTCAAATTTTGTCTAAATTAATAATTGTTCAATTGTTATTTATTCATCAAAATTTGTTTTTTGTTTTGAAATCTTTTTAAATATTCTGTCGAAATTAATTTAAAAAAAATTATTTTCAATTTTCAAAGAAATATTTAAAAATCTATATTTTGTTAAAGAAATTTTTGAAATCTTTATGTTTTAAATTAAGTTTGAATCTTTTCAAAAATTCTAAATATCACATAAAATCACTCGAATTTTTACCAAATCTCTGACCAAATGAATCATTTTTCAACTGGATATTTACACATCAAAATTCAACAATTTAACTTGAAAATAAAAAATTTCAAAAATAGAACAATTAAAATTGTTACGTTCAAAGTTAAAATGGTTCAATCAATTCACTTTCAAATTGTTTAGATTAGAATGTTTGATTTATAATTGCTTATTTCAAATAAGTAGTAAAAAATTGCTGAGTATTAAAAAATTGTTTTCTTAAATTTAAAAAAGACTATTTTAATGAGCTAAAGGAATATTTTAGACTGAAACAATATTTTAATATATTTAAAAATTGAATAGAAGCGTTCAATTATGAATCTTTTAATTTGAAATTATTTAAAAACTGAAAATAGTTTATGAAGTTTTAATCAGACGTTTACATTTGTTTAGCTACTAAGGTTTTCGAATTAAAACAGTTCAATTTTTAACGCAAAAATCTCTAAATTGATTAATTTTGAACAGTTGATCGACTTACATTTTTTCCAACAAATTTCAATTTCAAACGCTATTATTTTTCAATTGTACAAGTCTTCAAAACTGTATTTAAAATTTTTTTAAATTGTAAATGTACCCTTAAAAATTAATTTAAAATTTTATTAAAAATGGAAGTTTTTTACAGTAAAAGATTTTAGAATTACGCCTTGTAAACTGAATGATTCGATAATGAAAAACATGTACTAATGAACCAAACATTTAAAAAAAGTTGAAATCAAACTTATTTCAAATTGCATTATAACATGTGATATTTCAAGTGAATAGATTTTTCTTTAAAAAATTTGTAAAATTTAAGGTAAAAAAATAAATTTCCAAGTTCTTCAATGTTTTTTCTAAATAACGCTTCCAAAATGGTTATTTATGTAAATTCTAGTTATTTTTAACTAGCAATTAGCATACAATTTGTGTGCAAAGTGCTCGTAATTCGAGTACTAAAACTGTCCTCAAGTTCAACGGATAACGCCAATTATAAGCATCCTCTAACGAAACGAACATAGACTTTGCAAATCGATATCGTTACTCTTAGCCAGGGTGGCCGTTTTAATCAATGAAAAAATTTCCCGGTCATTTCCCGATTCGCAAAGATTGTTCACGGCCATTCAAATTAAAAAATTAGAACTCTTAATTAATTTTCCTCTTCCAATTCAGAAAAAAATTAGAACAAAAATTTCCTCTCTTCCAAAAGTCAATAAAAATCTTAAAAATAAAAGTTACTCTTTTCAAATAAAAAAAATAAGTAGGAAAATAAAAAGTACCCCCATTCAACTCAATAAACATGCTAAAAAATGGCTTGCTTCCACCAATTCAGAAAAAAAATAAATAACCAAAATTTCCTCCCTTGCTCCTCCATAAAAGTAACAAAAAATGTCCCTCCTCCAATTCAGAAAAAATTTGAAAATAACAAAATTTTGCTCTTCAAATTCAGAAAACATTAAAACCAAAATTTCCTCTCTTCCAACTCGATAAAAATCTTAAAAATACAAAATTTATTCTCTTCCAATCCAGAAAAAAGATTAAAAATAAAAAGTTTCCCCGTTCATCTCAATAAAAATGCGAAAACGAAAAAATGGCCTCTTCCAATTCAGAAAAATATTGAAAATAAAAAATGCATCCTTCAAGCTCAATGAAAATGTTAAAAATAAAAAATTGCCTCTTCAAATTAAAAAAAAATAACCCAAATTTCCGAGCTTTATTTAAAAATTGAAGAATTCTTAAATTAGGATTTTGAACCGTGTCTACTCAAATCCTGGGAAAAAAATCCATGACAATTTCAGGTTTTCGATTCGGAATATTATACAGTTTCGCGAGTTTATTATTAGGTTTTTTTTTAAGTTTCTAGGGATTCAATTATTATGTTTAATTTAGAAAGCTTTTAAAAATTATATTACAAGATATTCCTAAATATACTAGCATCATCGACTAATTAAATAATTCTAACAACATAATTATTCATTTCCTGAATTTTTTCCTAAAGCCCATTAATTTGAATAATAATTGGAAAAAATTCTTATTTTATCTTCTTATACTTAAAATTTAGGGCTTATTTAGATAAAATTAATGTGGATATTACATTAAATTTAATTTCAACCACTTCAAACTGATCAATTTTATAGTAAAAATATTGCTTTTTCAACAAGATAGATGAATTTGTAAAGAAACAGTTCAATTTTCAACCAAAAAGATTAATTTTCTACCAAAAAAGATAATTTTTTAACAAAATACATGAATTCACAACTGAAGCGATGAATTTGTAAAATGATTAATCTTCCATTAGAATAGGTTAATATTCAACCAAAAAGATAATTTTTAAATTAAAATTATGAATATTTAACTGGAATACTTGAATTTTCAACTAAATGGATGAATTTTCAAACAAGATTAATTTCTAAACAAAAATATTGAATTTCTACCCAAAAAAAGACGATTTCTCAACAAAATAGTTGAATTTTCAACTAAAAAAGCTCAATTTTCCACCAAAGAAAAAAAAATAATTTCAACCAAAGTGATGAATTTCAAACCAAACAGATAAATTTTTGATAAAATAATTTAACTTTCAACCAAGTAGTTTTATTTTCAACCAAAAAGATGCAAATTTTTAACTAAAATGATGAATATTTAACTGGACAACTGAAATTTTGATCCGAAAAGATGAATTTTCAAACAAGTTTAATTTTGAAATAAAAAATACCATTTTTTCAATCAAGTAGTGGAATTTTGAACTAATAAAGATTAATTTTCAATCAAAAATAGAATAGTTAAATTTTCAGTTGAAAAAATTAATTATCCACAAAAAAAATTTCAACTAAATTGATGAATCTTTATCTAGAATAGTTAAATTAAAAAAAGACGAACTTTTAACCAAGAAAATTAATTTCTACACGAAGAAAAAACACATTTCAACTAAACGAAAATGGAATAGTTAAATTTTTATTTGAACAAAAATTAAAGTTCAACCAAAGAGATGAATTTTAACTAAAAAGATGGAATATTCAACTGACATCGTCAAATTTTCAGTTGAAACAATTTATTTCAAACAAAAAAAAACTAATTTTCAAAAACTAGTTACATTCTTAGACAAAATGATGAATTTTCAACGAAACTGATAACTCTTCAACTGGAACAGATGAGTTTTAAATAAAATTATAGATGAATTTTCAACTAAAATGATAAACCTTTAACTGGAATAATGAAATTTTCAAACAAAAGAGGAATTTTCAACTAAGAAGATTAATTTCTACCAAAAAAGACGAATTTTCATCTTAAAGAGATAGTTTTTCAACCAAAAAATGAATAGTTAAATTTGAAGATAAAAAAAAATTAATGTTCAACCAAAAAGATGAATTTTTAACTAAAATGATGGAATATTCAACTGGTATCGTTAAGTTAAATTTAATTTTCAAACAAAATTTGGGCATTCTACCAAAATACTTAAATTTTTAACAAAATACATGAATTTTCAAACAGATTGAATTTTGATATCGAAAATATTAATTTTTATCAAAGAAGTTAATTTTCAACCAAATAATTGAATTTTCTGACATTTTCAAACCAAAAAGACGAATTTTCAACAAAAGAGTAAGATGTTCAACAAAAGAGTTCATTTTCAACCAAATATGTAGTTGAATTTTATAAAAAAATATTTGAATTGTCCACCCTCGAAAAAAATGAAGTTAAAAGAAAATAGTAGTTACATTTTTAACGAGAGATGAATTTTCAACTAAAATTATGAATCTTTAACCAAACAACTGAATTTTTAACAAAGTAGGTAAACTTTCAAACAAGTAGTTACATTTTTCATGAGAAAATACAAATTTTCAAAAAATAGCTGAACCCTCTTCAGAAATTTGTTTACCAAAGGAAATAAATTTTGAAAAGAAGAAGCCGAATTCTGAACCAAGAAAGAAAGAAATTTCCATTCAATTGTTACACTTTCAGGCCAAGATACACAGTTGAATCCAACCAGAAAAGACGAATCTTCAACAAAATGGTATAGTTAAATTTTCAGTTAAAAAAAATTAATTTACCACAAAAAAAAATGTCAAACAAGTGATGAATTTTCAACTTATTGATGAAGCTTTAACTGGAATATTTGAATTTTAAACAAAAAATGAAATTTCAATAAAAAAGATTAATTTCTACCCCAAAAAAAAAACAAATGTTCCACTACCCAAAAATGGAATAGTTAAATTTGTATTTAAACAGAAATTAACGTTCAACCAAAGAGACAAATTTTTAACTAAAATGATGAAATATTCAACTGGCATCGTCAAATTTTCAGTTAAAAAAAATTAATTTGAAACCAAGAGACGAATTTTCCAAAAATCAGTTTTATTTTCAAATGAAAAATATGAATGTTTAACGAAATGCATAAATCAGGGTGTCTAGCATTTCTTCAAACAAAAATTCTAGGACTTTTCCAGGTTTTCCAAGACAGAAAAATACATTTTTCCAGGTACTTTTTTTCAGTAGAAAAAATACTTTCCACGAAACATAGTAGAAATTGTAGGTTTAGTGGAAATAAAAAAGTATCACTTGCAACCAAAGATGTTGATTTTTTATCAAAACACTTGAAATCACAAAATTATTTTCTAATCAGATAGTCTTATTTTGAAAAAAAATAAAATGAAATAAACTTCAACCAAAAAGACGAATTCTTAACGAAAAATTAAATAGTTGGTATTTCAACAACAACCATAAAACGAATTTTCAATAAAATAGTTAAATTTTCATCCAACGAGTTGAATTTCCAACAACAAAAAATTCAACAAAATAGTTTAATTTTTAACCAAACAGTTTAACTTTTAACCTGCAAAGATGAATTCTTAACAAAAACGACGAATTTTCAACAAAGAAAATTAATTTTGTACCAAAAAAAGATAAATTTTCAACAAAATAAACCAATTTGCAAAAAAATAATAACATAGATTTTCAACCGAATAGTTGAATTTTCAAATAAAGACGATAAATTTCTATCCAAAAATGGAATAGTTGAATTTGCAGTTAAAAACATTAATTTTCGTAGAAAAAAAAGGATTTTAAACAGAATAGTTAAGTCTTCAACCAATATAATAAATTTGAAAAAAAGTAGTTTAATTTTCAATCAAGTAGTTGAATTTTCCATTAAGAAGATTTTTATTTTTTACCAAAAAAGATAAATTTACTGGAAAAAGATGAATTTTCAACCAAAACTGGAATAGTTCAATTTTCAGCAGAAAAAAAAATAATAATAATTTTAATGCACAGAAAAAAATAATTTGTTACAGAATAGTTCAATTTTCAAAAAATAAAAGGAGTTTTTAGCAAAGCAGTTCTACGTTCAACCAAGTGGTTGAATTTTAAATAAAAAAGTTGAATTTTCAATGAAAATTTTAATAGTTGAATTTTCGACTAAACAAGGTCAATTTTCAACCTAACATGTAATAATTGAATTTTCAATTCAAAAAATTAAATTTCATACAAAAATAAAGTTTTTTCAACAAAATAGTTCAATTTTCAGCCAATAAAATGATTTTTATTAATGTTGTTTTAGATTCCAATCAAGTAGTTAAATTTGTAATAAAGAGAATCAATTTTCTAATGAAAAAAGATGAAATAAAAAAAAAACGAATCAGAGGTGAATTTTCAACTAAAATGATGAATCTGCAATTCTGCAACCAAAGGATGAATGTTTAATAAAGTAGGTAAACTTTTAACAAACAGAAAAAAAAAATCTAGAAAAGAGATGAATTTTTAACACGAAATTATTAATTTTTTACCAAAGAATCGAATTTTTTAATAAAAAAGACGAATTTTCAACAAATAAAGATTTTTCAGCCAAGACAGAAAAAAATGTCAAAGAAATCAACCCTCAAACAAACAAATTTTCAACAAAGTGGTTCAAGTTTGACTCAAGTAATTAAATTTTCAATTTAAAAAATTTCAATTTCCAGCAAAAAATGAAATAGTTACGTTTTTAGTTTAAAAAAAATTATTTTTCAACCGAAAAAGGCGTTTTTGACCAAAAAGATGAATTTCTTGAATTTGCAACCAAATAATAAAATTCTTCACTACAATTACAGTCGTCAGGATGAAGCAACTGTAAAAAAAGAAGTAAAAACACAAGGTAAATAAATGACTAACTAAAATAATTACTAGTCCCAAACTTCGTTTTCAAAATCCTCTAACTTCGCCTCGACCAATTTTTCATTTGCTCTAACCATTATTATCCAAATATCATTTCGAATGTAGTTTTGTGATTTTCACCGCGTTGAAATAGTCTCTTGTTAAAAAGATAATCTTTTATCGTTCAGCAGAGAGAAAGTTTTAAAAACTATTTTTTTCTTCAAACGAACAAAAATTCCAGAACCATGAGCAAACTTCAAGGACTTTTCCAGGTTTTCAAGGATTTCCAGGACGCTAGACACCCTGATAAATTTTCAACCAAAATAGATGGATTCCCAACGAAAAATATAGTAGTCGACATTTAAAAAAAAAAAAAAAAAAAAAATTAAAATCAATCAGTTGCAATGAACCAAAGAAGACGAATTTTCATGAAAATATCTAAATCTTCAACTAAAAGAGATTAATTTTCTACCCACAACTGACCCATAAACTTTTCTTAATAGCAGATAATATACAAAAACATAAAGTAACTTCAAAGTAACTAAAATTAAAGTTCCAAGTTACTGCAAAAATCATAACTGAGTTACGTTACAAGTTACTTTTTAAAAAGTAACGAAGTTACCCTAAAAGTTACAAAAACTTAGCTTATCAGTAACTTAGTTCTAACATTTTTATTTATAGATATAGAAATGATTATTATGTAAAATCAATGCATAACAGAACACACCCTAAATATATCAGTACAATTCGAACACATGATACTTGAAGTAACACCTCTAGGTATCAGTTTCTTCATTGCATTTCAAGTTTATTCACAACTTACATAATGGGTGTGTGGAATTATGCGCTGAAGAATATGAACAAACCGCCTTGACTAACACTTAAACAAATTGAAAGGTTTATGCAGCAGAGCATGGGCGTTTGATAAGATGCATCTGCATAAGTAAAATATTCATACAATATTGAATCACTCACCACTGAAACCACATAAAAATTTGTCCCACTTGATATAATGAGTAATAGGTGGCCCACAATCCAGCAAAGACCGGAGCGATGCAGAACTTTTGAGATATGAATCTGGAAACAAAAAATCAGAGGGATGAAATCTAGAGTAAAATCTAGAAAATCATGAGATTATATATACATTTTTTGTAATTACCCCAAAAAGGACAAAATGATTCCAAACAGAGCGAGAACATCGAGCATGTACTCGACATTCAGTCCTAGATAGGGAGCAAACCAGACCAATGTTGGTTTTTGCATCAACTTTTGAGAAAGTGGAACCTTAAGATTAAGATCCACTTGCGTCTTCGCTGGGAGAATTCCATTGTCACCGTAGAGACCTGAAACATTTTTTGATTAATTATTTAAACTGAAGGGTGACAACAAGATTTATTCGAATTCTCATTTTTTAATATATTATCAGGGTTCACAGCGCAAGAGGAGCTCAAAAAAGGGGAAATAGGGCAATTTTCTCACGAAAAAGGGGAAAAATAGGGGAAAGTTTAAACATTTATTTTTACATATCCAAAAGAAAAAACAATCGTTTGAGCTTAGGCATAACAATTTGTGGGTCGACATCCAAAATAAATGAAAAAACAAATTTTTTAATCGGTAAATATCTTCTGTTCTCTTTTTGAAATTTACAATTAAAAATTGTAATAATTCAAAAAAAATTTGCCGTATTTATTTTGTTTAAAATGTACTAAAACATGTTTTTTGGATTGATTCAAACCTCAAATTTCTTCAGCTTGAACCATAAAAACATGTTATTATTTTTTATGCATGGGGAACATTTTTTCGTGGTGTTTATAACGTTCCAAAATCGCAAAAAATATATGAAATCCCAAAAAGCCTAACTCACGACAAACATTTTTTTCCGAAAAAACAAAATAAAGAAAGGTTTCTTTGGTTCAAGCTGAATAAATTTGAGGTCCGACTTATTCAACTTTGTTTTAAATGTGTGCATATGACTCAATCAAAAAAAGAAACATGTTTTTGCACATTTTCAAAAAAACTGTAACTGAGCAATACATTTATTTTTGAATTACGCAATAGTTAAATTTTTGTATCAAAACATTAATTTTCAATTGAAAAAACTGAATTTTCACCCAAATTGTTGAATGTTGAAGCTTGAAAGAAATTTTTTTTACAATGCAGTCGATTTTTCAACACAAAAATATAAATTTTCAATTAAAAAATTAATATAATTATCTAAACAACTTTTTGGAGTGAGATTCAAAGCTGTTCCTCCTTTTCTTTGACCGTAAGACCGAAAAAAGAAAAGTGGTTTGAACTTTCAAATTTAAAAAAATTAATTTTCAACCAAACATTGAAATTTTTAGTTAAAACCCCTAGTTTTTAACAAACAGAAAAATACTTCAACTAAAATGATGAATTTTTAACTGAAAAATGAATTTTTGAAAAAGTAGTTCAAAATTCGAGCAATTAGTTTAATTCTCTAAAAAATTGTTGAATTTTCGAGCAAAAATTCAAATTTTCTACAAAACAGTTGAATCTTTCATCCAAAAACACGAATTTTCAACAACAGTTGAGTTTTTAACCAAAAAAGATTTTTTAGTCATTAATGAAAAAAATTGCATTCAAAATATCGAATTTTAAACCAAGAAGATTCATTTTCTACAAAAAAGGACACATTTTCAATAAATTACATACATTTTTAAGCAAATAGTGGAATTTTCAGAAAGAAAAATATCAACTTTGAACTAAAAATGGAACTAATTTTCGAATGAAAAAAACCCAATTTTCTACCAAATTATTGAATTTTTGAGGCAAAAAAGAACTTTCTACAATACAGTTAAACTTTGAACTGAAAAATATAAGCTTTCAATAGAAAAAATAATTTTTCATCCAAAATTGCAATTTTCAGTTTAAAAAACGTGAATTTTTAACAAAGTAGTTTGATTTTCAACCAAAAAGACAGCTTTTCAACCAAATAAATATATTTTCATTCAAATAATTACATTTTTAACCAATTTTCTGCCAAAAACTATAACTTTTGAACGAAATTCATGAACTTGCAACCAAATAGTTGAATTTCCGACTAAAAAATATATATTTTCAAACACCAATGGAATAGCTCAATTGTGGGTTTAAAAAAAAAGTTTCAACAATAGTTAAATTTTCAAGCAAAGATTTAAAAAAATTTTTACATTCCAACTAAAATGTGTTAATCTTCTAAAACTTACTTAAAAATACTATATGTTTTGTAACTGTTCCAATTTTATATTGGATAATAACTTCTGTCTCCAGTTTTCACATTTTCAAATTTTGTTAGAGTATTTATTTTCAATGGTCAGCACTTGAAACGTGTACCTTATTTCTTCATAAATAATTTATTTTAGTGCTATAATTGCTTTAATTATGATTCAATAATGGGTACAATTTCAAATATCGTATATTTAAAGAGAAAAGGGGAAAAAGGGGAAGTTTTTTGAGAATAGGGGGAAAAGGGGAAGTTTTTTGAGAATAGGGGAAAAAGGGGGAATTTCAAGAAAAAAGGGGAATCTAAGAAAAAAAGGGAAGACTGTGCACCCTATATTATTGGAAAAAAATTATTTACATTTTAGTTATTTTTCTGAAAAATTGCAAATTTAATTTTCAATCAAATTTCTTGAACGATTTACTAGGAATTCGCTATTTTTTGCAAATCAAAACTTTTGTATCCTCATTATGAAACTCAATATCTCGGGAGTAAGATTTTTTTTCTTAAGCTGTAGACTACAATTTCTATCGCAATCCGCATCCTAAACCTGTTCCATCGCTATCCGCAGCCTAACCTGTTCCATCGCGATCCGCAGCCTAACCTGTTCCAATTTCAATGCCACTATGATACTGTCAACTCCCAGATATATTTCCTCGAATCTAGGTAACTTTTTCCAATCAATTTTTTGTGGTCTTGATAAGCAACACGTAATCTCAAGAGTTTTTTTTCTTATCTTTAAATGGAGTTTTCGATTTTACAGAATGTTTTTTTCGCTCTTTAAAATTTTCTTTAAAAACGAAATCACCATCTAAGATGAAACAAAGTTCACTCCAGACCTAAAATAGTGCTAAATTGAGGCCAGATGCGGATTGCAATAAAAAATTCAATTATTATAAAAATATAAAAAAATGTTGGCGTGAAAAAGTTAGTCTATTCCGTTAAAATTAATCGAGAACTTTAAGATTGAAATTTAATGGGTTTTCGAAATCGGCTTTGAATATCGATTAAAAATAAAATTAAAAATTTTTTGCAACAATAAAAGCTTGCTCTCGAGATAAGAGTATATTGAATGAGAATAAAAAAAGTTTAATCCAAAAAAGATGTTCTGTTTTGAGTAAATCAAAATTGAAGATCGCGATGTCACAGTGTGTCAGACATTTATAAAAAAAAAAATTCGACATAAATAAAAAAATAAAATTTTTTGATTGGATTATATGATTTCAAGAAATAATAATGCTAAAAGGTTGGAAAAAAATTACTACTGCATTACAATTTTAATTATATTTTAAATAAAATTTTATTTCAACAATTTTTTAATTTGTTAAACTTGGAAAAGGTGCAAGTTTAAACCGAAAAAGTGAATGTTCTTTTGAATTAAAGAATTAAAGAAATTCCTTTGATTTCATGTCAGTAAAACTGGAGTGAATTGAGAGGAATTTAAGGAAAATGAGACAAATTCGATGAAATTCATAAAAATTAAAGTCAATTGAAAACAAATAAAAAATATGAACAAATTCATTGAAAAAAATGTTAAAATTTTTTTTTAAAAGTACGTTTAAAAAGAATTTAGAAAAATTCAATGGAATTCAAAAGAACTTGATGAAACGCCTAAAAATTCACGGTAAGTTTAGAAGACTTCAGGACGGAGTAAATAAAAACTTTTGAAAAAAATCCATTGAATTGAGAAAAACTGAGTGAATTTCGAAAAAATTGAGCAAATAAAAAATTTTTGAAGAAAAATATGAAGAATTTTGAAGAATTCAGGGTGAACTCCAAATGCATTACCAAAATATTTGAAAATCTCTTCAAATCGTTGAAACGCTAAGAAATCCCTTACTTCTTGTGAATAAATTCTTTGAAATCCACGAAAATATTATAAAATCCCGTGAAATTCTAAAAGATCTTTAACTGTTGCTGAAAATTCTAAAAAAAAAGGAAAATATTTTTTTTATCAAATTATAATAATTTCAAGAAATATTAATGCTTAAAAGTCGAAAAAAATTATTATTGTTTTAAAAATTCCTTAAAACTTTTTAAAGCCTTTGACAATTCTTTGGAATTTCAAAAGTACTACAATTTTTAAAATCCTTTGAAATCCCTTCAAATTATTTAAATTTTAAATCTATTGAAAATTCCTTGGGATCTTTTAAAATATCCTAAAATAATAATCCTAAATCCTAAATATCCTAAAAAATGAAATAACTTCTTTGAAATCCATGAAAATATAATAAAATTCCGTGAAATTTTATACAATCTTCAAATATTGCTAAAAATCAGAAAAATTATACTATTTTCATTAAATGATAATAATTTCAAGAAATATTAATGCTAGAATGTTGAAAAAAAAATATTACTGAATTAAAAAAAAAACTAAAATCTTTAAAATCCTTTGAAATCCATTCAAATTATTTAAATCTATTGAAAATTCCTTGGAATCTTTTAGTAAAATATCCTAAAATCTTTGAAATTCCTAAAAGTCTTTGGAAATAATTGAACATCTTTGAAATCCATAAAAATATAATAAAATCCCGCGAAATTCTATAAAATTTTTAAATATAGCTAAAAATCTGAAAGAAGATTTATTTTCATTAAATGATAATAATTCCAATAAACATTAATACTAAAAGGTTGAAGAAAAGGTTGAAAAAGATTATTACAGTTTGCAAAAAACCTTATAACTTTTTAAAGCCTTTGAAAACTCTTTGGAATTAAAAACGAACTAAAATCTATAATATCCTTTGAAATAGGTTCAAATTATTTAAATGTATTGAAACTTTCCTTGGAATATATTTAAATATCCTAAAAGCTTTGAAATTCTTAAAAGTCTTTGGAAATAACTGAAAACATTTGAAAATCTTTGAAATCCTAGAAAATTCTTCAATTATTGTGAATAAATTCTTTGAAATCCATTAAACTATTATAAATTCTTATATTCTTATAGGACATACGAAATCGTTCCATAGCTTCAGAAATTCTTAAAAATCCCATGACATTTTTTTTAATTCCCTAAAAACATTCAAATTATTGTAAATTCCTTGAAAATTTCTAAGTCTCATAAAAATGGCATTGGAATCTTTTAAAATACCCTAAAATATTTAAAATTCTTTGAAATCTCTTTAAATATATTAAAATAAATTCAAAATTCATTGGAATCTTTTAGAATGCCCTAAAATATTTAAAATCCCTTGAAATCCTGTTAAATTACTTGAAATAAATTGAAAGTTCCTTGGAATCTTTTAAAATACCCTAAAATATTTTACATCAATTGAAATCCGATTAAATTACTGAAATCAACTGGAAATTCCGTGGAATCTTTTTAAATGTCCTCAACTATTTAAAATCCTTTGGAATCCCTTGAAATTATTCAAACCTATTGAAAATTCCTTGGAATCTTTTAAAACAACCTCAAACCTGATAAAACTTAAAAAAAAAGCATTATATATCTTCCAACATTCTTTAAAACCCCATGAGAATTTTTTTCAGATAATTCGAAATCTTTAAAAATCCCTTGAAACTTTTTTAAGCTCTTGGAAATCCCTGACTAGTTTTAAAAACACCCTAAGCTCTTTACAATATTTTGGAATACCTTCAAATTATTGAAATAAATTAAGAATTCTATGGGGTCTTTTAAAATACCCTAAAGTATTTAAAATCCTCTGAAATAATTGAAATCTATTAAAAATTTCTTGGAATATTTTAAGATACACTAAAATATTTCAAAATAATTCAGGAAAATTCAGAAATAGGTATAGATGGACCTGAATTCAATAGTGGTTAACCCATGGGTTCATTTTTTCAAAGAAAAGTAAAAGAGATTTGAGAAAAAAAAGACTAAAAGTGACTGTGTGGCAACCCTGATTATTCTTGACAGTAGATAATCATTAAAAATAAGCACAAATAGGAGTACAATAACTATGTTATTCTAATTTTAATTTATCAACATGTATAGTGTCTTACGTATTATTTATATTAAATTAATTATTTCATATATATGTGAATTTTCAATCAATGATTATCTACTGTCGATTCGTTATCTACTGTAGAGTGGTGTCCCCTAAGTTTCGGATCGTACCATGAACCAATGATACAATGTGTTAAGGTTTAATTAAGATAATTTAAAGTTGACAGCTTTTCTGATTTATGTGGAAAGATAGTCTGCCCTCAACAGACAGTTTATTTTTTCCCCCTTCATTCTGCTTTTAGTCTTTTTGAAATAGTTAGAGAACAAAATTCTTTGTTTTCTTCAAAAAGAAAACTATTATCTAGTTCTAATTAGCATTTTTTTTAACAAAGTGGTTCAACTTTTACCTAAGTAGTTGAATTTTCAATTTAAAAAAATCAATTTCTTATCAACAAAAAAATTACTTTTTAATAAATTGGTTCAAGCTTTACCCAAATAATTGAATTTTCTACAAAAAAGATAAAATCTCAAAGAGTAGTGCAATAGCAGACATTTCAAATAAAAAGTACGACTTTTGAATAAAACATTTTGAATTTGCAACCAAATAAAAAAATTCTTAATTAAAAGTATAATCGTCAGGATAAAGCAAGTGATAAAAGAAACAAAAATACAAGGCAAATAAATTACTAGCAAGAACGTTATATCAGGGTAGATTTAAACTTAATTTTCAAAATTCTCTAACTTTACTCTGATCAATATTTCATTTTCCCTGCCATTAATATTCATATAACAGAATCTTAATTTTGTAAATTTTTTATCGTACAGCCTTCCATACACGGAATAAAACAATTTAAATAAAAATAAATCATTTCCGATTTATTATCCTTGCTTGAGGAGAAAAATCATTTTTAATAAAAAATAAAAATCTCGAATAACTATTTATTTGTTAAAAAGCTTTTGACCTCTTAAATTCGAGTTAAAATTAGATTTCGAGATCTGAAAACAAGGAAATAAGTATTATCAGTTTGTTTTTAAATGTATATAAATATAATTTCCCCAAGATTTTAGAGAAAATTGAAAAAGATTTTTGAAGATTTCAGATGTGTTGAAAAAAAATCTAGAAATTTTTAGAGAATTTTGTTGTTTAATTTTTACGAAACTTCTTTTGAAAATATTTTAAAAGGTTTTTAAATTACCTCTTTATATTAATTTTTTAAAATAAAAAATCATTTTAAATTATCTCAGATATTTAAAGAAATTTTTTCCATTTTCTTGAAACCTTTTGAAATTCATGAAAACCTTTTTTTCGAAATATTAAAAAATCTACACTATACAAAATTTCAAATCTTTACACGTTTCAAATTATTTTTGAATCATTTCAAAATTTCTGAACATCTCTTCAACTTATTCGAATTTTTTCTAACATTTTGTAATCTTGCAAAAATGTCATTTAAAATCTTCTACATTCTTTTTCGAAATTATAGGAAATGTTTTGAACTGTTTTTCAATTTTTTCTTAGAATTTATTTAAAATAATAAAACAACCATTTGGAATTTTTCTATGAATAAAATGTTATTATTCGCTGGAAATCATTCAAAAATCTTAAAGGTTCTTTTCTTTTTTAATTTAAAAACCTACATTTTTGTGAAAATTTTGCGAAATCTTCAAAAACATTTTTTTAAAAGCTTTTCACAACTTCTACACATTCTAAATGGCTTCTAATAATTACTCGAATTTTTCCTAACATTTGTTTAAATAAAAAAAATTTCCTTAAAAGTCTTTCAGATTTTAAAAAAAATCCTTTGTAATGTTTTTACATATTTTCTTATAATTAATTTTTGAAAATAAAAAATCACTTAAAATTTTCCCAGGTATCTAAATAAAATGTTTTCATTCTCTTGAGATATTTCAAAATTCTTAAAAAGCTTTTTTTTCGAAATCTACAATCTACATTAAAAAAATGGAAAGCTTTACATGTTTGAAATTATTTTTGAATCATTTCAATAATTCTAAATATCTCTCAAACTTACTCGAAATTTTAGGCAATGTTTTGAAATCTTTTTCAACTTTCTCTTACAATAATTTTTTAAATAAAAAATAATTAAAAATTTTCGTAAGAATCGAAAGAAAACTTTTTTATTCTCTTGAACATTTAAAATGTCTTAGAAATCTTCTTTTTCCCGAAATTCTAAAAAATCGTTTGAAATAATTCAGTTTCCCTACAAATTTTTAAAATACAGAAAAAGTAAAAAAATTGTCTACATTCTTTTTCAAATATTTTAAAATATTAAAAACTTGAAATTAATCTCTAAAAATAAAACCTAAATCATTAAAAATTTTACCAGAAATCTTATTGTCGGCACCAGTAATTTTGTTGTACAATTAAAATCTTTTCTTTTATCAATAAAGTTTATAAACATTTACAAAATAATTTTATCACGAATTAAAATTATTTATTTGGAAATTTTGATTTATAAAATGTTGGTGCAAAAATTCGTCATCTTTTTAAATAGATAATCAAACTGAAAACAGCCAATAAGTCATATTCACGAAATTTCGCAACCAATCAGGTTTTCGACAACGTGTCCGATATTTTCGAGATATTTCGTAACAGCACTGCTTTTAGATGGGAACATTTAGAATACAAATATAAGTATACTGTAATCATTAATCGCGCGCTACGTGTGCGCGTGGTTTTTTGATTTTAAGGGGAAGAATAATTTTAAAACAAAATAAAAATATCGAACAACTATTTACTTTCTAGGTTAATTTTTTATAAAGGTATAAATATTTAAAAACTTAATCTTCAACCAAACAGTTGAATTTTCAATGAAAAAAGATGAATCTCAACGGATAATGCGGTATTTTATATTTTTATCTAAATCGATTTTTAATTTAAATTAAAAAAAAAAACAGTTAATTCATCCAAAAGAGACTAATGTTTAACAAAGTAGTTAAATCTTCAACCAAAAGAGATTAATTTTCAACCACTTGTATTTTTAACCAAAAAAGAAATAATATTTTCCAAAACAGACGATTTTTCTACAAAACAGTTCAATTTTTTAACCACGAAATATTAACTTTCAACAAAAAAGCTCATTTTCAGTCAAATAGTTGAATTTTCTACCAAGTACATCAATTTTTAGCCAAAATAGAAGAAAATGCAAAAAAAAAAGATAAATCTGCAAGCAAAAAATTACTTTTTAATAAAGCAGTTTAACTTTTAACCAATTAGTAGAATTTTCAACAAAGAATGTAGAGGTCGATATTTCAACCGAAAAATATTTTTATTTTAAATCAAAAGCAACTGAATTGATTAAAAACAAATTTTCAACAAAATGGAAGTCGAATCCTTTACCAAATATATGAATTTTGCACTAAAATAATAAATCTTGAACCAAATAAATGAATTTTTAACAATTTAGTTTAACTTTTAAGCATGTACTTGATTTGTCAACCGAAAAAGATTAATTCTCTACGAAAAATATAATAGTTGATACGGAAAGTAAAAAAAGATTTTTATTTTAAATCAATCAACAAAAAAATGTGTTCAGCCCAGAAAAAAAATGTGTAGGCAAATTATAAATTGAAAGGAAAAATAATTTTTAATGCAAAACGAAAATTTGGAATAACCACTTATTTTTAAAGTTTCTTTGAAAAGTTTGAATCAGTTTAAAATATATTTAGGAGTTTTTGACGTTCGAAAAAAATAAAAAAATATTTTCTACATTTTCGAAGATCTTTCAAAGTTTTAAAATATTTGCTATCTCTTCAGAACTTCAAAAATTCCAAAATATATTTTTAATTGGCTTAAATTATTTCTAAAATTGTGTTAAAATATTTTCAAATATTCTCTTCAAATTATTGTTTTAAAATAAAGAATCACTTTAAATCTTCCCATGAATCTTGAGAATTTTATTTTTATTACTTTAAAACC
Organism: Andricus quercusramuli; assembly: GCA_932178445.1. Classification (NCBI taxonomy): domain Eukaryota; kingdom Metazoa; phylum Arthropoda; class Insecta; order Hymenoptera; family Cynipidae; genus Andricus; species Andricus quercusramuli. The sequence continues at coordinate 60,213 of CAKNXH010063159.1, forward strand.
TTTGAAAATCTTAAAAAAAAAACTTAAACATTCTATTTCGAAGTCTTCAAAAATCTACATTTTGCTAAGTTTTTCGAAAATGTTTTCAATTTTTTTTAAAACTACTCATAAGTATCTTTTAAAATGGTTGGAATTTTTCCTAAAATTTTGAAAAAATTGTCTAAAAATCTTCTAGATTCATTTTTGACAGTTTTGGCAATCTTTTGGAATGCTCTGCAATCTTTTTAAATATTCTCCAAAATAAATTTGGTTAAATAAAAAAATCATTTTAAATTTCCCCAGAAACCGTAATAAAATTTTTTTATTTTCTTGAAATCTTTGAAAATCCTTGAAAACCTTCTAAATCTTTTGTCTTATAAATTCAAAAATCTACATTTTGTTTTTAATTTGTTGAAATATTTTTAGTTCAATATTATTTTTGTATGTTTTCCAAATATGTATCTAAATATCTCTCAAACTTTTCTAAAGTTTCCGCAAATTGTTCGAAATGTTTCAAGATCTTTTTAAATATTTCCTTAAAATTACGTTTTCGAATTAAAAATCAATTAAAAATTTCTCTGGAATCTTTAAGAAAAAAATTGTAAAATATTTCAAAATCCTTAAAAAGCTTCAAAATTTCATTTCAAAATCTTAAAAAATCTAAATTTGATTTAAAATTGATTGAAATCCTTGAAATTTCAAATTAATTATTGTTGAAGATTTCGAATATGATGAAAAAGGATCTAGAAATATTCAAAGAATTTTTTTTCATGTTACAGGATTTTGCAAAATTGTTGGTCAAATTTGAGTCAATTTAAAAGATATATAGGACTTTTTGGAGCTTTGTTTAAAAATACCAATTTATGGTATATAATGGTAACATAATATAAAATTGTTAACATTTGAGAATCTTTTTTTATTATGAAAAATAGCAATTAATGACGAAAAACACAAACATAATCTAAAATTTCCAAAAATGCTATATATTTTTGAAATTATAATGAATTTTGATTCTAAATACCAATTTGTTGTGTAAAACGCTAACATAACCTAAAATCGTTAAATTTGAGAATAGTCTTTGAAATCAAACTTTTTAAATCAAAAATACCAATTTTTGAAGAAAAAAAAAACATTAAATTAATACAAAACTGTTAAAAGATTCTAAATATTGTTCAAATAATATTGATTTTTATTTCAATAAAATACCAATTTTATTATAAACCGCTATAACGCAGCCTAAAATTGTTTAAAAAAATCTGTCTTCCTGTGAAAATAGTTAAAATAACCTAAAATTGTAAACAGTTGTTATTCTTCCATAAAATCTACATTTTTATTAAAAACACTAATTTCCCACGAAAAACACCAAAATAATCCAAAATTGTTCAAAGATTCGAAACCTTGTTTGAATTGTAATGATTTTTGTTTTAAATTGCCAATTTTTGGTCTACAAAGCTAACATAACCTAAAACTGTTAAAATTTGCCAATGATTTGTTATTATTAAAGATATCAATTTTTGATGAAAAACACAAAGATTATGCATAATATAAACATAATATTAGATTTTGAGATCAGAAAACAAGGAAATAAGTATTATCAGTTTGTTTTTAAATGTATATAAATATAATTTCCCCAAGATTTTACAGAAAATTGAAAAAGATTTTTGAAGATTTCAGATGTGTTAAAAAAAAATATAAAAATTTTTAGATAATTTTTTTATTTTACAGGATTTTACAAAATATTAGGAAAAATTCGAGTCAGTTTAAAAAAAAAAATTATGAACTTTTAAGATCTAATGATTCTTGTTTAAAAACCAATTTCATGCTAAAAAGTTAATATAACATAAAACTGTTAAAAATGGCAAGTATTGTTGAAACTTTAATTATTTATGTCATAAAAAATCAATTTTGGCGTAAAACGCTAACATAACCTTAAATTGTTAAAAGTTGTGAATGCTCTTAACAATCTAATTTTTTAAATTGAAAAATACCAATTTCCGGCGAACACACAAAAATAATCAAAAATTGTGAAAATATTCTAAATCTTGTTCACATTATAATGATTTTTGTTTTAAAATACCGCTTTTTTATGTATAATGCTAATATAACCTAAAAATGCTCAAATTTGTGAATCTTTTTTTATTATTAAAAATATTATTTTCTGACGAAAAGCACAAAACTAATCTAAAATTAAAAATAATTTTACATCTTGTGGAAATTATCATGATTTTTGTTTCTAAATACCCATTTTTTGTGTAAAACGCTAAGATAACCTGAAATTGTTGACATTTGAGAATCGTATTTGAAATCAAGCATTTTTAAATTAAAAATACCAATTTCCGACAAAAAACACTAACTTAATACAAAACGGTTAAAAAAGTCTAAATATTGTTAAAACAATAATGATTTTTGTTCTAATAAAATGCCAATTTTATTATAAAACGCTACAACGTAACCTAAATTTGTTAAAAATTATGAACTTTTAAAATCTAATGATTCTTGTTTTAAAAATCTGACTTCCTGCGAAAAACGGTAAAATAACCTGAAACTGTTAAAAATGGTGACTCTTGTTCAAATGTTGATGATTTTTGTTTTAAAATATCATTTTTTGGCGTAAAACGCTAACATAACATAAAATTGTTAAAAGTTGTGAATCTTCTTTTAAATCGATTTAAAAAAAATTAAAAATGCAAATTTCTAACGAAAACACAAAAATAATCCAAAATTGTTTCAAGATTCTAAACGTTGTTTAAATTGTAATAATTTTTGTTTTAAAATATTTGGTTACAACACTAACATAACCTAAAACTGTTAACATTTTTGAATATTTTTTAATTAATAAAAATATCAATTTCTGACGAAAAATATAAACATAATCGAAAATTGTTGGAAAATTATGAACTTTTGAAATCTAATGAAGTTAATGACTTTTGTTTCAAAATAAAAAATGTTGGCGTATAATGCTAACATAACCTAAAACTGTTAAAATTTATTAATGCTCTTTAAAATCTAATTTTTTAAATTAAAAATACCAATTTCCGACGGAGAACACAAAAATAATCGAAAATTGTTCAAAGATTCTAAATCTTGTTCAAATTATAATGATTTTCGTTTTAAAATATCACTTTTTGGCGTAAAACACTAACATAACATAAAATTGTTGAAAGTTGTGAATCTTCTTTTAAACCGATTTTTTTTTTAAATTAAAAATGCAAATTTCCAACAAAAACACAAAATAATCCAAAATTGTTTAAAGATTCTAAACCTTTTTTAAATTGTAATAATTTTTGTTTTAAAATACAATTTTTTGGTCTACAATGCTAACATAACCTAAAACTGTTAAAATTTGTGAATCTTTTTTTATTATTAAAAATATCCATTTCTGACGAAAAGCAGGAACATAATCTAAAATTGTTGAAAAATTATGAACTTTTGAAATCTAATGAAGTTAATGATTTTTGTTTTAAAATAAAAATTTTTGGCGTATAATGCTAACATAACCTAAAATTGTTAAAATTAACAATGCTCTTTAAAATCTAATTTTTTAAATTAAAAATACCAATTTCCGACGGAGAACACAAACATAATCGAAAATTGTTCAAAGATTCTAAATCTTGTTCAAATTATAATGATTTTTGTTTTAAAATATCACTTTTTGACGTAAAACGCTAACATAGCACAAAAATGTTAAAAGTCATTAATCTTCTTTAAAAAATATTTTTTTAAAATAAAAAATGCCAATTTCCAACGGAAAACACTGAAATAGTCCAAAATTGTTAAAAGCCTCTAAAGATTCTTTAAATTGTAATGATTTTTGTTTTAAAATACAAATTTTTGGCCTACAACGCTAACATAACCTAAAACTGTTGAAATTTGTGAATCTTTTTTTTATTATTAAAAATATCAATTTCTGACGAAAAACACAAACATAATCGAAAATTGTTAAAAAATTATGAACTTTTGAAATCTAATGAAGTTAATGACTTTTGTTTCAAAATACAAAAATACTGGCGTATAATGCTAACATAACCTAAAATTGTTAAAATTTATTAATGCTCTTTAAAATCTAATTTTTTAAATTAAAAATACCGATTTCCGACGGAGAACACAAAAATAATCGAAAATTGTTCAAAGATTCTAAATATTGTTCAAATTATAACGATTTTTGTTTTAAAATATCACTTTTTGGCGTAAAACGCTAACATAACATAAAATTGTTAAAAGTCATTAATCTTCTTTAAAATATTTTTTTTTTTTTAATAAAAAATGCTAATTTCCAACGGAAAACACTGAAATAGTCCAAAATTGTTAAAAGCTTCTAAAGCTTCTTACAATTGTAATGATTTTTGTTTCAAAATGCAAATTTTTGGTCTACAACGCTAAAATAACCTAAAACTGTTAAAATTTGTGAACCAGTTTTTGTTATTAAAAATATCAATTTCTGATGAAAAACACAAACATAATCCAAAATTGTTGAAAAATTATGAACTTTTGAAATATAATGATCCTTAAAAAAAAACCGATTCCATGAGAAAAAAATGTTAATATAACATGAAATTGTTAAACATTGCAAGTCTTTTTAAAACGTTGATGATTTATGTCATAAAATATCAATTTTTTGCATAAAATGCTAACATAACCTAACAGTGTTAAAAGCTGTGGAAGTTGTGAATCTTCATGAAAATCTAAATTTTTAAATAAAAAATACCAATTTCCGACGAAAGACACAGAAATAATCCAAAATTGTTAACATATTCTAAATCTTGTTCAAATTATTATGATTTTTCTTTTAAAACACAACATTTTGGCGTATAATGCTAACATAACCTAAAATTGTTCAAATTTGCGAATTTTTTTATTATTAAAAATACCAATTTCCGACCAAAACTTTTTCAAAGTGGGACAACCTTGATGATGATTTTTATTTGGAAATGCTTATTTTCAATGAAAAAAAAACCTAAATTTTTATTTTATTTTTGGCTCTTCCTAGAAACTTTGATTGGGGAGATTACGATATCCGTGGCGACAAAGTTTTTATGTGGATTCCTATAGGATTTTTGGCGAGAAACACGAATCTGAAATTTTTAAATCGATATCTCGAATATTTTTCGAGATATCGATTTCTTTATGTTAAAATTATTGTCTTTTGTTTTTGATTAACATATTTTCTGAATTTCGATTTCTATGATATTTTTTGCGAGAAACTGATTTCAAAAAATACTAATTTCCAATAATTTATTAGATAATTTGTTGATTTAATTTTCAAATTGAAAATAAAAAACTTCCAGTAATGAAAAGCCTATCAGATTTTCAACAAAGATTTCGAAATTTTCGAGATATATCGCTACACCAGTTTTTTTTCTACACGATTAGGAATATAAAAAAATAAAAAAAGTGAAAACTTCAAAAATTACATTTCATTTTTGCTATTTTCTAGTAAGAAAAGAAAAAATCTTAAAAGAAGTTCATTACGGAAAAAATTATATAAATTAACATGATGAATAATAACCTAAAAATAGAATCGATAGAATATTGGAGTATTTTTAAATCCCTCTTGAAAAAATTTTCATTTAATAAATTAAGCTACCTAGTAATTACTATCCTTGAAATAGAAAAGGACACCTAAAGCACTAGAGGGACATCTTCTAGTAATTTACAACCTCTAATCTCCCTAATTCTAAAAATTAGGTTGGAATACTAAAATACTTCCGGAGTAAAATCATATTCCTTTGCAAAAATTGAATCAGGCCACGACTCTTCGTAATCAGATTCTGCCGAGATTGCAAAAGTAAAACTTCCTCTACCGAAAAATGCTTGGAAAGCAGATTCACCGAAAAAATTCGATGTGGAAATCCAGCTCTCGGCGATCATCGAGACTTGATATTTGATATCGGGATGAAATATTTGGAATTCCAGTGATTCGAATGAGGAAACCCGAGGGAGGAAAAAACCGGTCTATTGCCCGCGAGAAAATGAGAGATCTAAAACTACTTGGTAGTTATTTTCGGCTCCGGCACATTTTGAGTACTTACCCGGAATCTGGATGTAAAAGCTCAGGAAGGCGAAGAGGTAAATAATGCATAACCCCCGCAGGAATAAATTGCGAGTGTACCGTACTTGAAACATCTGGATGTGCGAAAATCACTCGTTTAATTGAGACACGTTCATTGACTATTAAAAAAGAACTCTAACAGTAAATTTCTTCTACACTTGACGCGATCTTTAGCGTGCTTTGATCGGGGAAAGGTAATTCCTGTGACGCGAGAGACGAGGCGACGAGTGATTTTTTGCTTGTGTGAGTGTGCCGCTTATCTAGTTCCTGCTAGTTACAAAATCCGGTAGAAAATCCACGATTACACGGCCCACGGGTACCAGTGGTACCACACAAAGGCAGAGAAAAAGTTCTAGCACAGTGATCCCAACTTTGGCATGTTGAGCTACTGCGCTTGCCCGGCGCAACGGCCCTCATAGGTCGCTCTTGGCGGGCAATTCAAACCGGGTAGAATGAACCATTATTGAAATCAAAGATATCTTTGTTGAAATTAAATTAGGGGCTGTACTTAAATTACGTAACGGATTATAGGCCCTCTTTGATACCCCCTCCCCCGTCCTGTAACAAACTGTGACAAAATATTTCTACCCCCCCCCC
>CAKNXH010063160.1:0-18071 GCA_932178445.1 Andricus quercusramuli
TTTTTTTTTTCTTTCGCAAAATTCAAAAAAGCGAAAGTGCAGATGTTTTTTATAAACATTATTTAACATTCCTATGCAAAAAAAATATGAAAAATTGAAAATTAAGAATTCGAAAACATTAGTGTGTAACCGTCACCGTAGACGTCTCGAACTTCAGTCCAATAAAAATCGAGACGTACTAGGAATTTGTCCTCGCAGTATAGGTACCTATAATACATCAACATCGAGGAAATTATATTCAGAAGTAGGATGAAAAGAACTTGGATTATTTATCAAAGATCGGGACGTGTTAACAAGTGATCCTGGTAGCCTAGGTGCCTAAAATACATCTTCTTCTGGGAAATTGTATTTAGGATTGAAATTTAAAGAAATGTAATGACTTACCGAAAAAGGAAACGTCCTAAAAAGGTTTCCTTGTAGTCTAGGTGTCTTGAATACATGTTATTCTGGGAAATTGTATTTAGGATTGAAATGTAAAGTAATTCAATGACTTATCGAAAATAGAGACGTACTACGAATTTGTTTTCCTATTCTAGGTGCCTATAATACACCTTCACCGAGGAAATCATATCCAGGCTTAAAATTCAAGTAAGAGAAAAAGAACTTTGAAGATTCATCGAAGATCGAGACGTGCTAGCAAGTGATCCTGGTTGTCCAGGTGGCTAACATACATCTTCCCCGAGGAAATTATATCCAGACTTAATATTTAAAGAACTTTAATGATTTCTCGAAACTCGAGACGTCCAAAAAAGTTTTCCTTGTAGTCTAGGTGTCTTGAATACATCGTCCCCGAGGAAATTATATTTAGAAGTAAGATAAAAAGAACTTGGATGATTTATCAAAGATCGGGACGTGTGTACAAATGATCCTGGTAGTCCAGGTGCCTGAAATACATCTTTTTCTGGGAAACAGTATTTAGGATTAAAATTTGAAGAAATTTAATGACTTATCAAAGATCGAGACGTAATAGGAAGTTGCTCTCGTAGTCTAGGTGCCTAAAATACATCTTCTTCTGGGAAATTTTATTTAGCATTGAAATCTATAAAAATGTCTTGACTCGTCGAAAATTCTCGAGAATCGAGACATGTTAAGAAGTTGTCCTGGTAGTCTAAGTGCCTATGATACACCTTCCCCAAAGAAATTATATCCAGACGTAAAATTTAAAAAACTTTAATGATTTCTAGAAAATCGACACGTACTAAAAAGTTTTCCTTGTAGTCTAGTTGTCTTGAATGCATCATCCCCGAGGAAATTATATTCCAAAGCAGGATTCAAAGAACTTTGATGATTTCTCGAAAATCAAGAAATGCTAAGAAGTTGTTTATTGTTATGGTTGTTTTATTTATTTCTAGGTAATGCTTCATCTTGAAAACCCTTTTTTTATTCAGAAAACCTATATTATGTTGTAAAGATAATACAAAAAATATTACGTAACCCTGGTGGGGGGGGGGGTCCAGTTGAAATTTTACGCTTTGTTACATTGGGGGAGGTGGGTTAAAAAGGTTGAAAATAACGATGCGTAACATGTGAAGGCTAGCTTATGCGAATTTTGGTTTTGTTCATAATTGTTGACAACAAATAATAATTGTAAAGTATATAAAGATATAAATTATTCATTTTTGAGGAATAAAAATCAGAGATTTATTTTACAACGTTTCATCGAAAATTTGATCAATTTCAAGAGAAATTGAAGTTTTGAAATGATTTAAAATTAATTTGAAACTTACAATTGTTTCACCATAATAACAAACATTTTCTAGAAATCCATGAGATAATTTGAACTGATTTTTAATTTTTAATTATTGAATATGTAAGCAGTATTTGAAACATTTTGAAAGGTTCCAAAATTATCAAAACAGAATCTGAAAGATTTGAAGACAATTTTTTTAACTTTCTAGACGAACAAGAAAATTTTAGCAAAAATTCATATAATGTGAAAAGATTTTTAAAAATGTTGAACAAAATGTAACTCATAGAAGATTTCCAAAAATTCATGACTTTTTATTTTGAAATATTGATTATTGAAGAAAATTGATAAGTATTTCAAAAGGTTTTCACAAATGCAGAAAAAGGTTGACGCTTTAAGGGCAATTTTTTAAATTTTGAAAGAATTTTCAAAATTTTAGAAATAATTTGAGACAATTTGAAAAGTATTTATCTTCAAAATGTGAAAAATTGACCTTCTGGGTAGAAAATTCATCTATTTTGTTGGAAATTCATATTTTCGTATTGAAAAATTCAACTTTTTTCAGAATATTTGTCTCTATTGGAAAAAATATTATATGTTCTTGTTCAAAATGCAATTGGTCTGAACAAAGAATTCCTTTTGGCGAGGATTCAGCTATTTTGTTGAAAATTTGTCTTTTTTGGGATGAATTCCACTGCTTCTTATTCCAAATTAAAATATTTTTATGCTGAAATATCATTTATGTTTTTTAAGTAATACATTGAAAAATAATAATAATGAAACTTAACATAGAATCCAAGTAGTCAGAGTTAGTTGAAAGACTTTTTTAAAGCACAATCATTAAAAAGGTTGGATATGACATTCCCTTAAAAATATTACAGGTCCCATTTTTGGATTTTCTGATCAGTTTTTGACATTCGTTTCCTTATGAGAAATGGATTGTTAAAAACTACAAAGTTTCAGCTCAACAAATGTCGAAAGTTCCAGATTCTGGATAAAATATTTCAAATTTTCCAAAAAGAAGAATAAGTTCAGCATTCAAACAATTAAAAACTATTTGAATTCATATTTTTCTCTAAGCAGAATTATATCAAGCTTCTATGAGAAGATTCAGTATTATCAAATTGCTTATTTAACACAAATTTTTAGACAATTTTAAGGGTGTTCTAAGTGTAGAGTTATGTTAAAAATTACTCAATCTATAATCTGATTTATAAAATTACAAAAAAGGGCCCACTGTTTACTGCAACAAATTAAAAAAAGGAATCATGAACATGAATATAAAGAAATTGTTTATTTAACTTTAGTTATTTCCTTTTTTTCTTCTGCTTTAGGCAAAAGTGGTAATTTTTACTCAATTTCAATTTTCGCGATTTTCTTGAATATTATCAGGAATATTTTTTACTTCAAAAATGTCTAACTCAAAATAATCGGAGTCTAAACTCTATATTCTGAATAAAATAATATCCTATAAAAACGTGAATTCCTGCCCATAATGGCAGACGAAATACCTCCAAAGTGATAGGGCTCAGCTGTGATTATATCGTTAATTAAGAAAAAATAATTCCAACGACGCAATTTCTCTAGAATGATGAGGGCAAGGGGCCTGGAAATGAAAACTCCTGCCCATGAAGGCAGCTGAAATTCCTCCAAAGTGATAGTGCATAGCGATGATTCTATAGTTTATTAAGAAAAAATAATCATAACGACGCATTTTCTCTAGAATGATGAGGGCGAGGGGGTTGGAGATGAAAATTCCTGCCCATAAAGGCAGATGAAATTCCTCCAAAGTGATAGGGCTCAGCTATGATTATATAGTTGATTAAGAAAAAATAATGCTAACGACGCAATTTCTCTAGAATGATGAGGGCAAGGGGGTTGGAGAAGAAAATTCCTGCCCATAATGGCAGATGAAATTCCTCCAAAGTGATAGTGCACAGCGATGATTATATAGTTAATTAAGGAAAAATAGTCCAAATGACGCAATTTCTCCAGAATTATAAGGGCAAGAGGGTTGGAGATGAAAATTCCTGCCCATGAAGGCAGATGAAATTCCTCCAAAGTGATAGGGCTCAGCTATGATTATATAGTTAATTGAGAAAAAATAATTCCAACGACGCAATTTCTCTAGAATGATGAGGGCAAGGGGGTTGGAGATGAAATTTCCTGCCCATAAAGGCAGATGAAATTCCTCCGAAGTGCTAGTGCACAGCGATGAGTATATAGTTAATTAAGAAAAAAGAATTCCAACGACGCAATTTCTCTACAATGATGAGGGCAAGGGGGTTGGAGATGTAAATTCCTGCCCATTATTCTCAGGATCTTAAGCATAGTTACCAAGATAGGGTTCAAGAGTAATTTCTGCAGTCCGCGGCAAATGAACGTCTTCCATACTTTCAATTTATGTGAGAATATTAATTTAAAAATATTGTACGACACTAGCGCCATTGAGGCCCCGTGTGCTGGAATGCGAAGGACTGGACACTGCCGTCTGAGTCTTTGACGAGCCGCCGTACCGAAACAATGTATTGCTTATGGTTGAATAAACTACATTTTTATAGTAAACTCTTCTTGCAAACTTCAGAAGTGGGATTACACATCCAAATCGCCCACAGTTGATCGTGAAATTGCGAGACATTTGATTTTTGTTTTCTTTTTATCGCGAAACCTGACAATTAACGCTGATTTTGCCACACGCGTCGGTTTTGGACGCGTCGGTTTCAAACGCGCTTACGTTTCCCACGCTTCCGAAACCTTCCAAACATTCCAGAGACTTCAGCTTTTCTCTAGGAACTTGTGTCGTGGATACGCGAGTGCCTGAGTGTAAATTTTGTGCAAATTTCCGCATCAAAGTCGCATCCTTCTGAAAAATTCGAGTGACGCCGAATTTGATGCACACGTCGGTTTCAAACGCGCTTACGTTTCCCACGCTTGTGAACCTTCCGAAACTTCCGAACATTCCAAAGACTTCAGCTCTTCTCTAGGAACTTTTGTCGTTGATGCGCGAGTGCCTGAGTGTAAATTGTGTGTAAATTTCCGGAACAAATCGCATCCTTCTGAAAAATTCAAGTGACGCCGAATTTGATGCACGCATCGCCCTACTAAAAAAAAAGTCAGGAATCGTCAGAAAAAAAGTCAGGACTTCTGACCATTTCTGACCACTTTTGTTACGTTTCTCGACAGAAATCGACAGGAAAAGTCAGAATTCGTGAGAAATGTTCAGAAATCGTCAGAGCTTGGGTTCGAAGGATAATCCTCTTATTAGGGGTCCAAGAATGGAATGACATAAAACCTAATCCCTTTTATATTTCCCTGGTTATTCATATTATTTATTTTTATTTATTTAGGAATATTCTCTTTTTACTTATAATTAATTAATAATATTTATATATTGAATGACTCGGAAGGTGAATTTGAAAATTTTGTCCGTTTTGCCGTATCTCTTTCTCTTTACAAGATACATTATATTTGATCTAATTTTTAATTTTTTAGAAACATTTTTAGGTATCTGAAATCTTCGAAACCCGTAGATTCTGAATTTCTAACTTTTAAATCTGTATATGCAACATTGAAAAAAAAATTATTTTCAATTTTTAATCCTTTTGGGTTGCCTACCTGCGGTCCTAGCCGATGAGCTACCTGATGGGATGTGAATTAGCATATCTTCAGAAATCGTCAGACTCGTCAGGAATGGTCAGGATGTTCAGAAATCGTCAGAACTTCTGACCATTCGTGAAGATTCCTGACTTTTTTTTTAGTAGGGCGGTTTCAAACGCGCTTACGTTTCCCACGCTTGTGAACCTTCCGAACATTCCAGAGACTTCAGTTTTCTCGAGGAACTTCTGTCGTGGATACGCGAGTGCAAATTTTGTGTAAATTTCCGGATCAGAATTGCATCCTTCTGAAAAAATTCAAGTGACGCCGAATTTGATGCCCGCGTCGGTTTCAAACGCGCTTACGTTTCCCACGCTTCCGAACCTTCCGAACCTTCCGAACATTCCAGAGACTTCAGCTTTTCTCTAGGAACTTCTGTCGTGGATACGCGAGAGCCTAAGTGTAAATTTTGTGCAAATTTCCGGATCAAAATCGCATCCTTCTGAAGAATTCGAGTGACGCCGAATTTGACGCACACGTCGCGTCGGTTTCAAACGCGCTTACGTTTCTTACATCCCGAAATATGTTTCTTTGCAATAATGTAGTCTTTCAATTGACACCTGAAATGACGTTATCGAGAAACAAAAAAATAATGAATAAAAAAAGTAATTGGGTGGCCATCTTGAATTTTTTCGAAATTTTGAGTTTTCATTGTCATCACGTTCTTTCTAATAAATAAATCTGCCTTTTGTATAAATTAGATGAGATTTTGTTATCAATTGTGGAAATTGTGATCTTGATTCAAATTTAGGTCTCCACCATTTTGTAAATTTTGAAAAAAAAAAATTTCGTGTAGATGTGTTTTTTTAGCATAGTCTAAAGATCACAATTGCACAGAGCCAGAGGATTCCGATGAAATATAAAAAAAAAACATACATTTGAATTTTGATGCTACTTTTCCCCATGTTAATTGCATAAGAAACTTTGAGTGCTTTGAGGCACGTGTTAATATTAACCGATTTCGCTAAAATTTGGTGGAGATAATTTTTTTTTGTTATTGGAACAAAATAGGGGGGCGAGACCAAGAAGAATCGAAAGTCGACAAACAAGGACCACCCTAGTATACGTACACAGAAAGAATGAAAAATACTGGAAACTAAATGGCTCAGAACATATGAGAATGAAAAATAATCAGATAAAAAAAAGCATGCGTTATTTTCTTTGCCTAACTTCAGATCACCCTTACGAAAAGGTATGACGCGAAAAAAATGACAGGCCTGTCATTTTTTTTCTGTCATTTTTTTGCGATGACAGGAGAAATGACAGAAAAATGATGACAGAAAAAATACAACAGAAAAAAAATGACACGCATAAAATGGCAGGCCGGTATTTGCACTTACAGTTTGTGACGCTAATCAAAAAGTGATAAGTGAAAGGGATTTGTAACACCAGATAATCGTTCCGCGTTCAATCCTGATGAAAAAAATCGATTTAAATTGAAAATGTTGACAAGCGTCAGAGAGTGTAATGGCAATTACTGACCTTCTGATGTAAGGCATTTTAGTAATTATATAGGTATAGCAATAAGAACAAAGTGAAATCATTCATGAACGTCAATTTATTTTCAATTGTTGCATTACACCACTTAATCATTATTTACTGACTGATCGAATCCAAAGGTTTTCTCGCCCGACCTCTTGCGTTGCTGCATTTTGTTCGAATCGCGATATTGAAACCCTTTTTATTATCAGTGGTATCGCCGAAAATCTTCACAGTGAGCTCTGAAAATTGGATAAAAGTGCACGTTAATTAAACCGAATAATGGTGAATGTGGTGAAAAGTCTGAATTGACTGGAGAACTGGCAAAGAATTTTGATTATCTTATTTAGTTTAAAATTTCGCGTTAGACAAAGAAATTAATTTTTAACCTGAACAAAATTTCCGTCTCCTTATTTGTACTATATATTTTTCCTAATATGGAAAACAAAAACACTGTAAAAATCCAAAATAACAAATTTACAAATATTAGGTGTCTAAAAAATTTTTGAAACAATTTAAACTGATTTTTGATAGGCTGTGTCAAGTCGTCCCGAAAAATTAGGAGAGTTGACTGATATTATTTATGTGGCTGGTTACAGAAATAATATTGGTTTAAACCCCTACCCCTTTCCAACGTCCCGTGGGGGGCAGGAAGGCACCCCTGTCTCTGGTTTTATAAAACTTCAAAACCTTCAAGAAGTAAGAAATGTGAATGAAGAGAGTATATGGCTGTTTCATGGTTAAACAATTATCTTAAATAAGAGGAACTATAAATTCGCGCGCTACGCACGCGAGAAATTTCTTATTGGCAGTAAGATTCTCAATATCATTTAAATTAAAAAAATTGAAACTTTTGAAACTCTGCAATTTTTCTATTTAATTATTAAATACTTAATTACAATATCAAAATATCAGTACCCTTCTGAATTCAAAGTATGTAAAATGAAAACATTTTGCCTTCATAAATTTCTCAAACTTTATACAACATAAAATCAAAAATTAGGAGCCCTTCAATTTATGGAGAATTATTTCTCAAGCTACCACGTTAATGTCACCCATTTAGCATCATATAAAAGTATCCAATTTTTCATGAGTTTAAATTGAAATTCTTTCGAGTTTTATCAGTTCACTTCTTCTTTTTAATGTTTTTTCTGATTTGAAAGAGGAAATTTCTTAAATTTTTATTTTTATATTGAGTTCGAAGGTAGAAAATTATTGGTTTTCTTTCTTATTTCTAAATTGGAGAAGGGAGTTTTTTTTAGTTTAAACATTTTAATTAATATTTTCATCCAATTGGAGTTATTTTCATTTTCAAGTTTTCTGTGAATTGGAAGAGGTCCAGTGGAAAATCCTAAAGACATCCTTAGAATGTACCACTGCCCACTGGGTAGGAAATTAAGGTTGTCCTAGAGACGTCTTCGGGACATCCCTAAGACGTCTTTTGTACATCCTAGGGATACTCATAAGACGTCTAATGTCATTACGAAAGATGTCACGAGAATGTCCTATGTCTTTAAGACGCCTTTATGACATCTTTATGACATTATACGGCCTAGAGACATTGTTTAGACTGATATTGGACTCCAGTTTCAAAATGTTTAATTTATATAATTTTCAAGTTTAAAATTGTGCACTTCAGAATACCTATATTTAAAACAGTTTCAATTTTGAAACAATTTTAAAATCTTAAAATTTAAAAAAAGACGCTTAACTTGTCTACTTTAACATATATTTTACCCATTTTTCCATAAGGTTACTTCATGGTTAAAAAAAAAATCTTTGTATAGTGTGTAACACTAGGGTTGTCTAAAAAAGCAAAGCTTGAATTTTCTTTGTGGAAATGGTCCGTTTTGTGCTCTCTTCGAAAAGAATGAATACTACTTTTTTTTATTGTTCAATTTCAGAAGATGCCACCCAACCACTTTATTTTTACATCGGAATAATATGGGGTTAGGGAAATCCTATTTTTTACAAATAGGAGACATTCTAAAAACGTTGAAAATTATTATTTTAAATTGACATCTTTCAAAATGAATAAACACAAAATTAAAAAAATTAAACAGTTCGATACTTCGTTTAAAATTGACGTATTCGTAAAGTAAGACCATGACACTAAGTCGTTAAAAATTAGAATTCAATGCATATTTCAGAAGTCTTGTTTGACTATCATTTCATTTTTTAAATTTGTGAAATGAGCAGAAAAGTACTTAAATAATTATTAAAACTTCAAAAAGTAACGGCAATACAAATTTCCAGGCTCTTTCTCAAAATTCTAGGATTTTTCCAGGATTTTATGGTTCTTCATCAAGATTTCAGGACTTTTCCGGGTTTTCCAGGTTTTTAGCAACCCCCATTTCGACCAAAAAAAGTGACTTTTCAAGAAAATAGTAAAAATTTCCATTATATGGTGAAATTTTCGACCAAAAAAGATTACTCTTCTACCAAAAGAAGAATTTTCAACAAAACAGTTGAATTTTCGAGCAAAAAGATGACTTTTCACAAAATAGATGGAATTTCAATAATGTATTTACATTTTTAAGCAAATAGTCGACTTTTGAACTAAAACAGATGAATTTTGGATTAATAATATCATAGTATAAATTTGAATTTCAAAAAATCAATCAGAAGAGATGACTTTCTAACAAAATCTTTGAAATTTCAATATTATAATTAAATTTTTTCTTTTTTAGTTTTTTAAAATCAACTTTGAACAAGAAAATATAATTTTTTCAACTATATGGAGGAATTTTCTACGAAAAGAAGAATTCTCAATCTGAGAGGTCGAATTTTGCTATCAAAAAAGTTAATATTTAGCAAAACAATTGCACTTTCGACTGAACAAGATGACTTTTTAACCAAATAGCTGAAATTTTATCAATACAATACCGTTTTTAACCCAATAGTACGATTTTTACCAAAGAAGATAAATTATGAACTAAAAATATAATAGTAGACTTTTTAATTCAAAAAAGTCAACTGTCAACAAGAACAGATAATTTTTCAAACTATGCTGAACGGAGGAATTTTCTATGGAAAGAAGAATTTTCAATCTAACAGGTCGAATTTTAAAACAAGTGAGATGAATTCTGAACCATAAATATAATGGCAGAATTTTTAATAAAAAAAAAAAAAAAAAAACAATTATCAACCAGACGAATTTGCAGCCACAAAAGATCACTTTTGTACAAAAAGATCGAATTTCTTTCCAAAAAGACTTGATGTTCAAGAAAACCGTTGAATTTATAATCACAAGAGAAGACTTTCTAACAAAATCTTCGAAATTTCAACACTCGAATTAAATTTTCAACAAAAAACGATAAATTCTAGATCAAAAATATAATAGCAGACTTTTTAATTTATAAAAATCATTTTTTAACAAGTAGCGATAAAATTTCAAACTGAAGGGACGAATTTTCTATCCTTAAATAATAATGTTCAACAAAACAGTTACATTTGCAACGAAAAGGGATGACATTATTAAAGAAGTTTTTGAAATTTCGACAATATCATTAAATTTTTCAGCAAATAGTACAATTTGTAAACAAAAAAGATAAATTCTGGACTAAACATATGATAGTAGTGTTTGTAGTTCGTACAAAAAATAACTTTCAACAAGAAAAGATGAATTTTCAAACTAAATGGACGAATTTTCTGTCCAGAATGACTTAGGTTCAACAAATCAGTTAAATTTTCAACCAAAAGAGATGAACTTCTAACAAGATGTTTGAAATTTCAACAATATAATTAACTTTTTAACCAAATAGTAGAATTTTCATAGTTGTCTTTATTATTAAAAAAATTAGGAAATGGAAAGATAATCATTCAATTTAAATGGACGAATTTTCTGTCCAAAAAGACTTAGGTTCAACAAATGAGTTCAATCTTTAAACGAAAAAAATGACTTTCTAACAAAATGTGTGAAATTTCATTAATATCATTAATTGTAACCGAGTAGTACAATTTTCAATTAAAAGAGATGAATTTTGGACTAAAAATATGACAGTAGTCTTCAATATGTAAAAAATCAACTTTTACCCAGAAAAGATATAATAAGCTTTTTAACCAAATAGTACAATTCAAAAAAAATTAATTCTGGATCAAAGATATAATAGTGGAATTTTTAATTTGAAAAAATCAACTTTCAACCAGAAAAGATGAATGTGCAACCACAAAAGATGACTTTCTAACAGAACTATTGAAATTTCAACAACATAATTAAATTTTTAAGCAAATAGTACAATTTTCAATCGAAAAGTGATGAACTCTGGACTAAAAACATGATAGCAGCCTTTTTAATTAAAAAAAAAAAAACTTTAACAAGAAAGGATAATTTTTTTAAATAAATGGTCAAATTTTCTGTCCAAAAAGACTTAGGTTCAATAAATCAGTTGAATTGTTGACCAAAAGAGATGGCTTTCTAACCAATTGTTTGAAATTTCAACAATGTAATTATATTTTCCAAATAGTCGAATGTTTAATTAAAAAAGATGAATTCTGGATCGAAAATATAATAGCAGACTTTCAATTTAAAAAAATCAACTTTCAAGAAGAAAAGATGAATGTGCAACCAAAACAAACGATTTCCTAACCAAATGTCTGAAATTTCAAAAATATAATTAACTTTTTAACCAATTAGTAAAATTTTAATCAAAAGAGATGAATCCTGGTTAAAAAATATGATAGTATTATTTCTAATTTGTAAAAAATCAACTTTTAACAAGAAATGATAAATTTTCATACTAAAAGGACGAATTTTCTATCCAAAAACCAATTTTCAACAAAACCTTCACATTTGTGACAAAAAAAAAATAATTTTCTAACACAATGTTGGAAATGTCAACACTCCAATTAAATTTTCAACCGAATACTGGAATTTTTAACGAAAAGAGATGATTCTTTCCGGCTTTTTTTCCCGCGTTTAAAATTGCAGGCTAATTCCTTTTTTTCTGTTTAGTGGCCACTCTCTGTTTTGTAGATAGATAAACGTTTATTTTTCAGCCTGCTGGCCTTAAAAAATTGACTTGCTTACACATCCATTTTTTACAGAATTTCCTTAAAACTAACCCTTAAGAACTAACATCCATCCATTCCTTATCTCTAAGCCGCACGCTCGTATCGCCTTGCCTTCCTCGCTTCGCCTCGCCTCGCTCGCATGTCCCTACTTTTTCGCATTGCCTCGCTTGCCAACCTCTGTTTTCGCAGCTAATACCTATTACTTATCTACTATTTACAATATTTACATCTTACTTATATCTACTTTCTCTCCTATTTACAATCTTTCCTTCTCCACTCCTCTTCCTCCTTCCTTCTCTTCATCTCCATCTTACCCAACACTTCCTTCACCCATGCTACTGCCCTTTTTTCCCCCTTTTCATGCAACAATGCCTCCATGCTTATCTCACTTCTTTCCACCTACCCGCACTCCTCCAGCCAGTGCTCCACTCTTGCATCCCCCTTTCCGCACAGTTCACACATCCTCTTCTCTCGAGAGAGCCAAAACCTATTGAAACCCTCCATACAACCACACCTCATCCTCGCTATAAGTTCCTTACTTCCTTTCTCTCCTTTCACACACAAATATTGCGCTCTTGCCCTTGGCATAATCCACACATAGTTCCCGTTAAATCTTGACTCTCTTATTCTCTCTTCCCCTTCTGTCTTCTCTCTCTCCATGCTGTTTTGCTTAACCAATTCATAAACCTTCCTTCCTTCCTCGTGCATCCTTCTCACTTCATCCATCTGCAATCCATTCATTCTGAAATACCGTTCCCTCTCCGCCTCCATCTTCCCACCCCCTCCCCTGTTCTCCTTCTCCCACCAACACTCCCTAACCAGCCTACTTCCCCCCTCTTCCAAAAATTTCTCCTCATATTTACGCGCCCGGCTCCCTGCTAGAATTCCTACACTCGTTCTCCCCGACTCCCTCCTGACAATATAATTAGGCGTGTTCCTTGCCAACCCCAGGGTCCACTTTACATACCTCTCCTGCGTTCTATTTACCTCTTCACTTTCCTTCCACCCCCACACCTCTACCCCATACAATAGCACACTCATCACTAGTGAATCAAACAATTTCATTCTCCTTCCAAAGTCATCTGCGAATAACTTCATTCCCAACCCCCACACCTGCCTCATCACCACATTTGCCCTCCTCACTCTCTCTTTTATGTGACCATCCACTCCCCCATTCCTTCGAAACACGAAGCCCAGGTACACAAACTCTTTCACCTCCTGTACCTCCTTTCCCTTCCACTTCCACTCCCTTCCCTTATCCCTTCCCCCTCCTTTTCTGAACACCATAACCTTGGACTTTTCCGCATTCAGCTCTAACCCCTTTTCATCCAGGTATCTTCTCAACCTCTTCATCATCTCCTGTAAGGCCTCCTCGCTGGTTGCCAGCAACACTATGTCATCTGCATACGCTAGTGACCAAATTCTAACCCCTCCTATCCTTACTCCTCCTACCACCCCGGCCTCCAGCTTACTTTCCATATCCGCAATTAAAATCGCAAAAAGCGTTGGGCTAAGTGGACACCCTTGCCTTAGACCCCTATCCATCCAGAATCCCTCGGAAATCCCCTCCCCTCCTCTTACCTTGTCTTTGGTCTCTTCATATATCTCCCTTACCCTTTCAATTAGGCCTCTCTCTACTTCCCTATCCTCCATTGCCTCCCACAACCTCCCCCTATCCACCGATGGAAACGCGGCTTTGAGATCCACAAAAAACGCGTACACTCTCGTCCCCTTCTTCGCTAATTCTCTATCCACCACGTGCTGCATCACGTAGATATTGTCAATAGTACTCCTACCCGCCCTAAATCCCGCCTGCGTCTCCGGCAATATTCCTTTCCCCTCGACATTCTTCCGCAGTCTCTCTGCCACTACCATCGCGTATACCTTATACGCCGTATTCATTAGCGTAATCCCTCTATAATTGTCCTGCCTATCTCTATCCCCTTTCTTATACAGTGGCACTATTAGCCCTTCTCTCCACCCTCCTGGGAATCCCTCGCCCCTCCATACTTTCTTCACTACCTCCTTCAGCCTCTCCCTAACCTCTTGTGTACTAAACAGCCATGCTTCGTTCTCTACCCCATCCAGCCCTGCTGCTTTTGACCTTTTCAACTTCCTTATCTGCTTCTCTATCTCTTCGTCATTCAACTCCTCCATCTCTGCCTCCCCCGTTCTTGTACTTCCCCCATCCTTCTTCCTTGAATCCGAACCCTGGAATGATTCTTTGAAAAACTCTCTCCACTCCTCACTCCCTATCTTCTCGCTAACCCCCACCCTACGCTTCCTAAACCTATTTATTATCTTCCAGACGTCCCCTTCTGTCTTAACATTTGCTAACTCCTCTTCCAGATCTTTCTCCTTTTCCTGTTCTTTCTGCTTACACACCAATCTAAACCCCTTCCTCATTTCTACGTACTCCTCCCTTCTCGCATTACCCTCTTTCCACTTCTTGTACTTCCTCTTCATCTTTTTACATTCCCTATCCCACCACGGCTTCACCATTCCTTTCTTCTTCTTTCTAAATACCTTCTTTTGCACACAACCTTTCACCTTCTCTTTCAGATCCTCCCATATCTCTTCCACCGACTCCCCTCCAAAGCGTACCTTTCCTAGCTCCTCTTGATACTTCTCCACCGCCTCCCTCGTCCAGGTCGAGACTTCTTCCCTGCCTTGTCTTCCGCCACCCTCACCTCTTATCCACAGACTCAATGGCTGATGGTCCGATTCCACCCTCCCCTCTACTGCGAATTTTTCCGTCTCCTCCCATCCATGCATATTCATGACCACATAATCTATCACCGATACCCCCACCTTACTTACATATGTGTATTCTCCCTCTTCGTCCCCATTTGCCATACCATTCGCCACTGCCCACCCTCTATCCTCCATGCAGTCCCTTAGAATCTCCCCCTCCTTATTTATTACATTATCCTTCGATTTCCTCTCGAAGCTCTCCCCTTCCCTGTAAAGTCCCCCTTCGCTCCCCATTCTCGCATTAAAGTCCCCACCCAGTACCACCATACCCTCTTCTCTTTCGCCCAGCAGGTCTTCCACTCTTTCTTTAATTCTTTCCATCCCATCCTTGTTGTACACTGTCACAAACTTACACTTTATCCCTCCTATTTTTATTTCCCTCATTTGCACTCCCTCCCCCTCTTCCTCTCCATGAACTTTTTCCTCTAATCCATCTCTAACCCCGGTTATAATTCCCCCACTGGCCCTTCCTTTCTTCTTCACTCTGACCGCCTCCTGAAGTCTCCACCTATACCCCCTTGGTAGCTTTGGCTCTATTCTATCCCATTCCTTTCTTTCTACCCACGTCTCTACCAGTCCAACAACATCAAATTCCTGGATATACCGCCAGAACTCCTCGTCCTTCTTCTTTACCCCTGCTACGTTCCAGTACAGCACCTTCACTACTCCTCTACCCTGCGTTACCCCCACCCCCCTACTTCCTACGAAACAAATCCCCCTGCACTTCCTTCAACACCTCTCTCTCCTCATCCCACACCCACATCTTCCCGTCTACTCTTATTTTTCTATATCCTACATTCGCCGATCTCCCTTCTCTCTTCTCCCTCCTCGCCCTGTCATAAAGCATTCTCTGTACATCCCTTTCCTTTCTCGTCAAATCGTGATCTATGAAAACTCCCGCATCCTGTATCCTACTCTTATTCCGCATTACCCCCAGCTTTTCTTCCCAGCTCTCCAACTCCACAACCGCCACTTCCTTCTCTTTCCTCCCCTCCAACTTAATTTCCCCTACCCTGCCTTTAACCCACCCTATGCTCTGTAGCTGCTCTTCCACGCCCTCCCTTTCTTCTCCACTCTTTAACTTCAGCCCTCTTATCACAATAGTATTTCTCCTGTCTGCCTTCTCTTTTCTCTCCATTCTCAACTCCATTGCCCTTATCGGTTCCCTATACGCCCTCTCCTCCTTTTCATTCCTACGCTCTCCTACTTTATCTTTTATCATATTCTCTACCCTTTCCCAAATACCTTTAATCTCACTTCCCCCACCTCCGTCACCTACTTCCATTTCCGTCCTGCCCTCCACCTTCTCAAGTCTCTTTTCCGTCCTTTCCTGCCACAGCCTGATCTCCTCTCCCATCTGCTTTATTTTAACTTCCTTCTCTTCCCTTTCCCTCTCTAACCCCTCTACTCTTTCCCTCATCTCTTTCATCTCCTTTTCCCATTTCTCATCTCTAATTCTCATTTCTTCCCTCATACCTTCCACCTGCTCTTTAGTGCCCTTCACGTCCTTCCTTAGCTCCCTGATCTCGCCTACCAGCATCCCGATAGCCTCCTTCTCTGACAATCCCTCCATTTTTTGGGGGGGTGACCTACGTGCTCTCACGCTTTTTTTGAATGGACTCTCCAATTCGCTTTTGTCCGGACTCTCTCGGCTGTCTCTCTTCCTCTTCAAGAGATCCTCCCCGTCACTTGTGCTCGACTCTCTCTCACCCTTACCTTCTCGCTTCCTTCGTTCCGCCTTCCCCCTCTCCCAGACGCGCTACTCGACCCCGAGCCACGCCTTGTTGTCCGTCGTGGCACGTGGAAAATTTCCTCCCCGTCAACTTCACTAGCAGCACTGACAGCACTCTCACTGCTTACCTCCCGCTCTGCCGCCGGTAACTGGGAATTCTCCATGCAGTACCCACCGCGGCCGATAGATGTCTCTGCAGCTTCGCCGCCAAATTTTCCCTTTATTTCTCTTGTTTTTTTTGTTTTTTTTTCTTTTTCTATAACTTACGGCCCCTGCAGACACCCCTTTCTCTCCCTGTACATCCCCTAACTCTGCTATAACCACCCCTGAGCCCTCAAATGCCCAAGACTCCCGACCGCAAGCTCCTCTGACTGCTTGCCAACCTAACCTCACTTTCACTATTTACCTTAATCCCACCTCACTCCCTCGTCAAAAACCACTTTTTATCTCCCCAATCCACCCCACACAACTCTACTCACCTCCTCGGCTTCCACCCTCACACTCCACTCACACCTTCCACACAAATTCAGTAAAATCCTCTCACCACCTGTCACCAAACACGTTCTCACTTCCGCCACCAACATGCAAGTCCCACTCTCTGTTTTGTATATGCAGTCTTCAAATATTACTTCTGCAATGTATTTTGGAATGTTTCTGTTCAGGATTATAGTCTGAAAAGGTAACGATTTCAAAAAGACCTGTTTGGCCACAGAATAAAAAATTTCATTGTCCTCTTAAAAAATCGTTTCAATTGAGTGCTTTTTACGTGACAAAAATTATTTGCAGTCAACCATTCCCATGTGCGAATTATTGCGTTTGCGGTGAGTGAATGAAAAAAATTGTACAGGATGAAATAGATACCTCAACTCATTCTTCCTGTTTTTTCGATTCACCACGTTGCAGTGAGTCCAAGCTTTTTTTACAAAGAGTATCCATTTCCAATAAACGATCAATTATACCCGCCGTTAGGGCATCAATATCTAGTCAATCTACAATAAGAATGTGTTAATGAAATAGAAAGAATGGAAAGCCTTAAAAATATTCACTTCAAGTCTTGTATGTCTTACATGAAAGCAGTATAATTAGTCACCTGAGCGTGCATTTTCAATTTTGCGCAAATGTGAAACTTCCTTATGCAGACGTTCGTTCTCAAGTTTATACAAATCGAGTTTATCCTGAAGATCACATTTTCGAAACTTCAAATAATTTTCTTCTGATTCACTTTCCGAATTTTCAAGGGCTGCCTGCAGTTAAATTTTACAGAATAATATTATTATTTATAGTGTTTAACACCATCATTACATAGAATTTTATAACGTGTGCCCATTTCATGAATTGAAAAATGCTAACGGTACTTTGTGATTTCAAAAAGCTGTTCATATTTCACTGATCTACACTACAGAATAATAGTAATAAATTTAATTTTAACCTTAGTACGAAATATATATGATATAAATTTAATATTACGTATACACATGCGTGATAAGAAGTATAACAAGCTCACGTTAATCTGTTCAGTTCTAGACGACTGTGGTCCATTGTTTATCTCTTGTAATAATTTTTCTTTTTGATGTTTATTTTCGACCATACCTTTTTTTACTTTTTTGGAAACTCCTACGTTATCCAATTGAATGAATATCTCTTACTGATATGTCAACAAAAACCAGGTTGCAAACGGAATGCATTAAGATTTTAATAAGAGAGTGTGAGAGAGAGAGAGAGAGAGAGAGAGAGAGAGAGAGAGAGAGAGGA
>CAKNXH010063160.1:24519-50005 GCA_932178445.1 Andricus quercusramuli
CCATAACTTCCCTACTCTTCAATAAACTGTATTGATGTTATAGGTCAGTCGATTCGTCTCAAACCAAGGAATCTTTTACATTCTTGCATCGACTTTGAATTATGCTAGTGAAAAAAGTTTTACTATAAAAAACCGTATTTTAAAATATTATGCATTACCATAGCTTCCTTACTCTTCAATAAAATGTATTAATATTAGAGGTAAATCGATTCGTCCCGAACCAAGGAATCTTTTATATTCTTGCATCAACTTTGAATCATGCGAATGAAAAAAGTTTTACTATAAAAAGCGATTTTTAAAATATTATTGAGTGCTAGAAAAAAATGCAATAAATATTTTTAGAAATCCTTCGGTGAGTTTCAAGATATTAGTGAGGAAAATAAGCTCTCCAAATTTCATCAATTTATCTGCAACCGTTTTCTAGTTATCGTGTTCACAAAAAAGCGTGACATCCACACATCCACACATCCACACACACACACATCCGGACAATTGCTTAGAACATTGTATTAGACATTTTTAAATTAGGGAGGGTTTAATTAAATGAATTCAAAAATGTTGAAAAATGTCACCATTACAAAGCTTCCTCTATGAGGAAGCAAAAACATTAGATTTCAAAGAAGATTCATATTTTTTGGAGAATTTTAGGTTACGTTGTTGTTTTACATCGAGAATTGGTATTTTTAAATAAAAGTCACTTTAATTTAAACAAGATTTGGAATGTTTCACCTAGTTTCAAAGAAGATTCACAAGTTTTGCCAAATTTCAGGTAACTTTGGAGTTTTGCACCGGAAATCTTATTATTTACAGAAAAATTATGTTTCAAGGAAGATAACAATTTTTTGAAAAATTCTCGGTTATAAGCTCGCGGTTTGTACTAAAAATATCGATATAGATTCCGAACAGGATTTATGATCTTAAGCAATATTTATTGGCGTGTCACATCAGAAATTGGTAGAATTTCAGAAAAAAATCATTGGATTTCAAATAAGATATCGAGTTTTTGAACAATTTTAGAATACGCTCGAGGTTTTCACCGGAAACCGGTTATTCTGAAAAAAAACAGGTCTAAAAGAGGATTTACAATTATTTTAAACCATTTTCCGTTATGCTATGTTAGTGTTTTTTGTCTAAAATTGTTATTTTGAATAAAAAATCCTGATATTTTAAAGAATATTCACAGTATTTGAACAACAATAGGTTATGTTTGCGTCTTTCAGGGGAAAGCGGTTATTTTAAACAAAAATGATTCAATTGTAAAGATGACTTAGCTTAGACTTTGGAGATTTTCTGGTATGAATTGATATAGTTCCTGCAATTAAAAAATTGCATTTCGTTATTTACCAATTTTTTGTTGAGGTCCTAGATGTCTAAAATAAATTCCTTGGCATTCTCTATAGCAATAATTGTAAGACGACCATTAAAAAAAAATTCTAATGATAAATAGAACATTGAAATTTTGAACCAAACGTCAGGTGATATTGAAATAAGTCGTTCATCATTTTTTGATAGGTTTCACCATTTTCCTTTTAATCTTCAAAAATTCTATTGAAACATAAAAAAAAATTTTTAATGGATTTTCGAATTTTCGGAAACTTTCCTAAGAAACATTAGCCTACTATGTATAACTGCAATGAATTTGTAACATGAAGTTTCTACATATACATTTTTGTAGACTACTCGGAGATGGTTATCAAGAAGAATCATCTTGAAACTTATATCATACTGAAACCCACTAGAAGCAAGAGAAACCTACGCCACAAGAAAAACTTTACAGATTTTGTGACTGAAAATACGGAGAAGGCAGAAAAAAGGAAGAAGGTAGATTTTTTAATTTTTCTTCATTCACTCCCCCCCCCCTCTCTCTCTTATTTAAATCTTAATACATTCCGTTTGCAACCTGATTTTTGTTGACATATCAGTAAGAGATATTCATTCAATAGAATAACGCAGGAGTTTCTGAAAAAGTAAAAAAAGGTATGGTCGGAAATAAAGATCAAAAAGAAAAATTATTACAAGAGATAAATAATGGAAGACAGTCGTCTAGAACTGAACAGATTAACGTGAGTTTGTTATACTTCTTATCACTTACGTGTATACGTATTATTAAATTTATATGACATATATTTCGTACTAATGTAAAAATTAAATTTATTACTTTTTTTCTGTAGTGTAGATCAGTGAAACATGAATAGGTTTTTGAAATCACAAAGTACCGTTAGCATTTTTCAATTCATGAAATATGCACACGTTATAAAATTATATGTAATGATGGTGTTAAAATCTATAAATAATAATATTATTCTGTAAAATTTAACTGTAGGCAGCCCTTGAAAATTCGGAAAGTGAATCAGAAGAAAATTATTTGAGGTTTCGAAAATGTGATCTTCAGGATAAACTCGATTTGTATAAACTTGAGAACGAACGTCGGCGTAAGGAAGTTGCACATTTGCGCAAAATTGAAAATGCACGCTCAGGTGACTAATTATACTGCTTTTATGTAAGACATACAAGACTTGAAGTAAATATTTTTCAGGCTTTCCGTTCTTTCTATTTCATTAACACATCCTTATTGTAGATTTACTAGATATTGATGCCCTAACGGCGGGTTTAATTGATCGTTTATTGGAAATGGATACTCTTTTTAAAAAAACCTTGGACTCACTGCAACGTGGTGAATCGAAAAAACAGGAAGAATGAGTTGAGGTATCTATTTCATCCTGTACAATTTTTTTGATTCACTCACCGCCAACGCAATAATTCGTACATGGGAATGGTTGACTGAAAATAATTTTTGTCGCGTAAAAAGCATTCAATTGAAACGATTTTTTGAGAATACAATGAAATTTTTTATTCTGTGGCCAAAAAGGTCTTTTTGAAATCTTTGCCTTTTCAGACTATAATCCTGAACACAAATATTGTAAAATACATTGCAGAAGTAATATTTAAAGACTGCATATAGAAAAGAGAGAGTGGCCACTAACCAGAAAAACGGGAATTAGCCTGCAATTTTAAACGCGGGAAAAAAAGCCGGAAAAAATAATCTCTTTTCGTTAAAAATTCCAGTGTTTGGTTGAAAATTTCATTGGAGTGTTGAGATTTCCAACATTTTGTTAGGAATTCATTTTTTTTGTTACAAATTTAAATGTTCTGTTGAAAATTGGTCTTTTTGGATAGAAAATTCGTCCTTTTAGTATGAAAATTTATCATTTCTTGTTAAAAGTTGATTTTTTATAAATTAAAAATAATACTATCATATTTTTTATCCAGGATTCATCTCTTTGTAATTAAAATTATACTAATTGGTTGAGAAGTTGATTATATTTTTGAAATTTCAGACATTTGATTAGGATTTTTTTTTTTTTTTTTTTTTTTTTTGGTTGCACATTCATCTTTTCTTGTTGAAACTTGGTTCTTTTAAATTGAAAGTCTGCTAATATATTTTCGATCCAGGATTCATCTTTTTTAATTAAACATTCGACTATTTGGAAAATATAATTATATTGTTGAAATTTCAAACAATTTGTTAGAAGGCCATCTCTTTTGGTCAAGAATTCAACTGATTTATTGAACCTAAATCTTTTTTGACAGAAAATTTGTCTATTTATTTTAAAACATTATCCTGTCTTGTTGAAAGTTTTTTTTTTTAACTAAAAAGACTGCTATCATATTTTTAGTCAACAGTTAATCTCTTTTCGATTGAAAATTGTACTAGCTGCTTAAAAATTTAATTATATTGTTGAAATTTCAATCATTTTGTTAAAAAGTCATATTTTTTGGTTGCACATTCATCTTTTCTGGCTGAAAGTTGATTTTTTCAAATTAAAAAGTCCAATATTATATCTTTGATCCAGAATTAATTTTTTTTTCAATGTACTATTTGGTTAAAAAGCTTATTATATCTTTTCTTGTTAAAAGTTGATTTTTTACGAATTAAAGACTGCTGTCATATTTTTAGTCCAGAATTCATCTCTTTTGATTGAAAATTGTACTACTAGGTTAAAATTAATGATACTGGTGACATTTCACATATTTTGTTAGAAAGTCATTTTTTTGGTTAAAAATTGAACTGATTTGTTGAACCTAAGTCTTTTTGGGAAGAAAATTCGTACATTTAGTTTAAAAGATTATCTTTTCATTTTATAATTTTTTGTAATAAGATGTAACGATCCTACCCCGCTGCCCTGCCGGAGCTTCAGCTGTCCAAGGTCCTGAAAGTGGGGCAGGGTAGAATGTGCGGAAATAAATGTAAGACGGGAATGTTCGATACAAAATACAAAACTTACATTTATTGTGGAACTCTTAAGCCTAATACATGTGTGTGTGTGTGTATATAGATGTGTGTTTGTACGCAATTACAATGTGTATTTGTGTGTATGTGACGCGTGACATTACGTTATCGGGTGTGAGTGGGAAAGAGAAAGAGAGCGAGTGCGCAGGTGTTATAGCCGCCGTGAAAGCGCGTTGTCGGAGTGCGCGGGTGTCGATTACCGGCCCGTCGAAGCTATTCCTGCAAACAGAATGCGCACGTGTTAGTTATTCCCCCTAGGTGACTAGAAGCCCCAAAACTAAATGACGCGAGTTGCTGCGCGGAAAACCGTCTCCCCCTACGCAATACGGGTACGGTCGGGATGCCTTGGCTTAGCCCACGTCGTACCTCTACCACAGGTGAATGTCAGGAACGGGTTTGGTAGGGGACGGGACGGAACATCCAAGGTCTTACGGATGGTGGCAGAGAGATTTGGACGGGGTCCTGCAGAGGTCACTAGCTGAGCGGATGACCGAGACACAGCACGTTCAGGAGTGCCTGATGCCGTGGGGTGTCGTAACTTCGAGGACAGGTATGGAAGTACCCATTGCCCTGTCTAGGAAGCCAGGTTCCCCACGAGGGTTCCCCTCTGAGGGTGACCGAGATGGGTCATGTTTAACTGCACCTTATGCCACGACACATCGATACCTGGGCAGCGGATACGGGAGCGGCCGTTGCTCCGGTGCCCAGGTCGGTTCCTGCAGAAGGTGTTCGTCAGGGCCCCACCCAGGAGTTGCCAAGGTAGGCCGTGTTCAGGGGCACCTAATGCCACGGCTAACCATTACCTAAGGTTAGCCATATGGGAGCGCCCATTGCTGCGTTACTCTGGCCGAGTTCCTGGGGTGCGGGCACCAGGGGATACACCCACAAGGATCCCCAGGTAAAGCGTGTCCAGGAGCACCTAGTGCCCCGATTTACCGAAACCCGAGGAGTGAATATGGGAGCACCCATTGCTTCACTACTCGAGCAGGTCCTTGTCGGAGTGAACGCACCTTGAGGTTTCCACCAGGTTTCCCGAGGTGAGGCGTGTCCAGGAGAACCTAGTGCCACGTCTCACCGGAACCCGAAGGGTGAATATGGGAGCACCCATTGCCTCACCACTCGAGCCGGTCGCCGGTGTTCTGTCCCTCTGCTTCGTGTGTGCCTGCTTTTAAAGCCTGGCGGCTCTGGACTGGACGTCGACGCATGCGCAGCAGTCGATGCGCGCACAGCACAGGTTCCTGCCACTATACATTTCTTGTTAAAAGTTATTTTTTGTACAAACTAAAAAGACTACTATCATACGTTTAGTCCAGAATTGATCTTTTTAGTTTAAAAATTGTACTATTTGCTGAAAAATTTAATGATATTTTCGAAGTTTCAAAAACTTCGTCAAAAAAGTCATCTCTTTTCGTTGCAAATTTAACTGTTTTGTTGAACATTAGTATTTCACGATAGAAAATTCGTCCCTCTAGTTTGAAAATTTATCGTTACTTGTTAAAAAATGATTTTTATAAATTAAAAAGTCTGCTATTATATTTTTGATCTAGAATTTATCTTTTTTGGTTGAAAATTTAATTCGAGTGTTGAAATTTCAAAGATTTTGTTAGAAAGTCTCCTCTTGTGATTATGAATTTAACTGTTTTCTTAAACATCAAGTCTTGTTGGAAAGAAATTCGATCTTTTACATTGAGAATTCTTTTTTTTCTACAAAAGTCATCTTTTCTGGCTGCATATTCGTCTTGTTGAAAATTGTTTTTTTTTTTTAATCCAAAATTCTGCTATTATATTTATGCTTCAGAATTCATCTCACTTGTTTAAAAATTCTACTATGCCGTTAAAAGTCTAATTGTATTGTCGGAATTTCCACTATTTTGTGAAAAAGTAATCTTTTTTGTTTGAAAAACTAACTGTTTTGTTGAACATCAGTCTGTTTGGATAGAAAATGCCCCCTTTCAGATTGAGGATTCATCTTTTTGTAGAAAAGTCATTTTTTTGGTTAATAATTGTTTTAAACAAAATTTTAAGTATACTATTAAATTTTATCCCTCAATCTATCTTTTGCTGAATATTAACTTTTTGGATAGAAAAATTCGACCTGTTAGATTGAAAATTCTTCTTTTCGTAGAAAATTCCTCCGTTTAGTTCGAAAAATGATCTTTTCTTGTTGAAAGTTAATTCTTTTAAATTAAAAAGTCTACTATTATATTTTTAGTTCATAATTTATCTTTTTTGGTAAAAATGGTACTATTAGGTTAAAAACGTTATTGTATTGATAACTCTCAGATTGAGAATTATTGTTTTTGTAGAAAATTCGTTCATTTAGTTGGAAAAATTATATTTTCTTGTTCATAGTTGATTTTAAAAAACTAAAAAGTCTACTATTATATTTTTTGTTCGCAATTCGTCTCGCTTGTTTAAAAATTCTACTATTTGGGTAAAAATTTAATTATAGTATTGAAATTTCAAAGATTTGGTTAGAAAGTCATCTCTTCTGGTTGAATTTTTGAAATTAAAATTTCTACTATGATATTCTTAATCCAAAATTCATCTGTTTCAGTTCAAAATTCGACTATTTGTTTAAAAATGTAAATACATTATTGAAATTTCATCTATTTTGTAAAAAGTAATCTTTTGGTAGATGAGTAATCTTTTTTGGTCGAAAATTTGACCATATAATGGAAATTTTTACTATTTTCTTAAAAAGTCACTTTTTTTAGGTCGAAAATTCTATTGTCGAGTTAATGGTTAGTCTTCATAGTTTAAAAATTCAACTATTTGGATACAAATTGAACTTTTTCTTGGAAATTCAACCGATTTCAAAATGATTACTAGCTTTGGCTTGAAAACGCAACTTTGAACGAAAAATGCAAATATTTTTGGGTGAATTTGTATATTTTCTTTTTCTTTAATACGATGACTGGGTTGAACATTAGTCTTCGCAGTTTGAAAATACAATTATTTGGATAAAAGCTCAACTTTTTGGTTGAAAATTTATATTGTGCTTAAAAGTTCAACTATTCAGTTTATTATAACGGAAAGAAAGCAACTTTTGACCGGGAAAACCGGAAAATAAGCTAGATTTTGTTTGAAATTTGAATGGCCATCCTGCAAAAGTTTGTATACTTCTTGACTTTTCAACAAGATTGACTCTTGATCTTATATCAAAACTGACTTACTTGCAGACACAGAAAGAAACGATTGGCGTTGAAGATTCGAGTGCATATAATAACTATGGCACGGACACCGAAGTAGAGAAGGCATTCGACGAACATCTAGATTTTCTACAAACTGCTTCGCCATTGGAGAAACAAATGCACACATCTCTAGACTTAGTGAGTATCATATGTTTACATTATTATTTTTATCCTGTAAGTGTATAGTCACGTTTCGACTCGCACGCCTTTTTACTGCTTCTCATTTATTAGGTATTATTATAAAAAAATGTTTTAAACATTGGCTTATTGCTGCTTTTAGGATGATAATGCAAATGACGGACGCAATTCAACAAATGAGAATAGTCCGCACGAACTGCACATATCTCCAGGATTGGTAAGTATCATGTCTTTACTCTCTAAATTTGAATCAGTAAGAAATGGGTAATTGAATCGAATCAGTAAGAAGTTCCACTGATTCACGCCGCAATACTACTGATTCAAGTAGCTAGAAATCGGTCAGTGGTTGAAGTCAGTAGAAAATTTTACTTAAAATTAATGACGTATCACTGATTCAAATTTAGAGAGTACATTGATACTTTTATCGTGTAAGTTTGTAGGTACTTCGCGAAATGTACGTTTTCTTTCTACTTCTCATTTAGTAGGTATCTTAAAATTAAAATTTTGCTCAAATCAGATATTTATTTCTTGTAGGACAATAATGGCAATGTAGGAGAAAATTCTCCGCAAAGTTCGGTAAGTTACTACATTCCACATGCTGCATTAGTTCGCTTAATAAGTAAATATTTCTGAAATTGAATGTTTTTTGTTCATAGGATCGTAGAAGCAATGATCGACGCTCGTCGGCTGAAGAGGATTTGCGAATCCCCGTAAATTTCTGAGTTTATCACCTTTTAATTGATCGTTGTAGTATCAGATGTTTCATAACATTAGATATTCATGATTTAAAGGACGAGAACACCTTTGATCCTCTAAATGCCAAGAAAGTCAGAAACAATGAGTTCATTCGATTTGGACAAAAATTGTGCAGCCGCGTAGCAGTGGATCAATGCAATAGATCTTGTACGGCTAGGTATGTGGGAGAATTGGCTTCCATTGTTTTTACCAAGGCAGAACTTGCCACTTCATCTTTGACAGGGGCGCAGTCCAACGCAAACAAGGACAAAAATGTACCTCCCCCAAAGAAACTGGACCCCCATCGGGTGACTGCAATGAAGCGTAAGTTATATAAATTATAAAATATCTTCTCTAGATAAAAGTAATTAGGAGAAACCTACAGTTCTCGAATTTAAATGGAACTTGTGGGATTTTAAATAACTCACAATTGAAACTATTTTTTGGAGTCAATACATACGAAAATTCACGAATCAAAGCAGAAAGTGTTCAAAACTTTAAAAATAATAAAGAAAGCACGACTTTGTGTCAAAAATAAATATATACACTTTATTAAACTTCAAACTTTGACTTCAATGTATGAACATGCCACATAAAGTTTTGATCATTAACTCTAATAATCTACAACTTCATGCATTCACATTGTCCACATTCAAGCTATATTTCCGCTCGATTTTCGCGTGATTTTTGTCTTGCGACTTTTTTTATTATGAGGGTTGCTCCAGAACATGGAAAACCAGGAAAAGTCCTGAAATCGTAATAAAGAACCATCAAGACCTGGAAAAATCCTAGAGTTTTGAGAGACAGCCTGGAAATGTGTATTGCCGTTACTTTTTGAAGTTTTAATAATTATTTAAGTACTTCTATGCTCATTTTACAAATTTAGATTGATAAGAATTGATTAAATTAATTTTGTAATGAGTTGAGTGAGCGCGATAAGCGTGTGTGTTACTTATTTTATTATTAAATATAAATCATTTTTCACTATAGTAAAAAAATTAGTTAAAAATGAAATGATAGTCAAAAAAGACTTCTGAAATATGCATTGATTTCTAATTTTTAATGACTTAGTGTCATGATCTTACTTTACGAATACTTCAATTTTAAACGAAATATCGAACTGTTTAATTTTGTAAAGTTTGTGTTTATTCATTTTGAAAGATTTCAATTTGAAATAATAATTTTCAACGTTTTTAGAATGTCTCCTATTTGTAAAAAATAGGATTTCCCTAACCCCATCTTATTCCGATGTAAAAATAAAGTGGTTGGGTGGCATCTTCTAAAATTGAACAATAAAAAAAATTAGTATTCATTCTTTCCGAAGAGAGCACAAAACGGACCATTTCCACAAAGAAAATTCAAGCTTTGCTTTTTTAGACAACCCTAATGTTACACACCATACCAAGATTTTTGTTTCTTGAACCATGAAGTAACCTTCTGGAAAAATGGGTAAAATATATGTTAAAGTAGACAATTTAAGCTTTTTTTTTAATTTTAAGATTTTAAAATTGTTTCAAAATTGAAACTGTTTTAAATATAGGTATTCTAAAGTGCACAATTTTAAACTTGAAAATTATATAAATTAAACATTTTGAAACTGGACATCCAATGTCAATCTAAACAATGTCTCTAGACCGTATAATGTCCTAAAGATGTCATAAAGGCGTGTTAAAGACATAGGACATTCTCGTGACATCTTTCGTATGTCTTGAGGATGTCCCACTGGACCTCTTCCAATTCACAGAAAACTTGAAAATGAAAATTCCCTTTTCTAATACAGAAAAAAACTCCAATTGGATTAAAATATTAATTAAAATGTTTAAACTAAAAAAACTCCCTTCTCCAATTTAGAAATAAGAAACAAAACCAATAATTTTCTACCTTCGAACTCAATATAAAAATAAAAATTAAAGAAATTTCATCTTTCAAACCAGGAAAAACATTAAAAAGAAGAAGTGAACTGATGAAACTCGAAAGAATTTCAATTCAAACTCATGAAAAATTGGATACTTTTATATGATGCTAAATG
Source organism: Andricus quercusramuli (assembly GCA_932178445.1). Lineage (NCBI taxonomy): Eukaryota > Metazoa > Arthropoda > Insecta > Hymenoptera > Cynipidae > Andricus > Andricus quercusramuli. The sequence goes on from CAKNXH010063160.1 coordinate 34,907, forward strand.
GGTGACATTAAAAGTGATTGGAAAGGTTTTTCTACGGAAAACTTTGAAAATTATAGTATCAGCAGAGGCATAAACACCAAAACAGATGGTAGTTTGATAAATAACTCCCCATAAATTAAAGGGCTCCTAATTTTTTATTTTATGTTGTATAAAGTTTGATAAATTTATAAAGGCAAAATGTTTTCATTTTACATACTTTCAATTCAGAAGAGTTCTGAGATTTTGATATTGTTATTAAGTATTTAATAATTAAATTGAAAAATTGCAGAGTTTCAAAAGTTTCAATTCTCTTAATTTAAATGATATGTAAAAATGTATGTCAAATGGGAAACGGTGATAATTTGGTTTTGTTTTAAGAGGCCATAGTGAAATATTGATATTGATAATTTTACTGCCAATGAGAAATTTCTCGCGTGCGTAGCGCGCGAATTTATAGTTCCTGTTATTTAAGATAATTGTTTAACCATGAAACAGCCATATACTCTCTTCATTCATATTTCTTACTTCTTGAAGGTTTTCAAGTTTTACAAAACCTCTGCCAAACATCGTTTTCCTTCCTTCCTGCCCGCCCCCAAACCCCCCATGAGGCTTTGACCAAGATTATTTCTGTAACCAGTCACAGGGGTGCCTTTCTGTCCCCCACGGGACGTTGGAAACTGTTAGGGGTTTAAACCAATATTATTTCTGTAACCAGTCACAGGGGTGCCTGGCCGGAAGAAAAAATTAAGTTCCGGCTAAATATGCCGGAACAGAAAATTAAATTTCGCAAAATATACCGGATCCGTATACACTACGTTTATTTTATAAATTCAAAATAGAGCATAAACAAAAAAGGATTTTTCCTCTTTCTGAGAATAAGACAAACAACCGATATTCTATCCTATCATTAAAAACGCAGTGTCTCGTCGTTCCGAAAAAATGACAGAAAAAAAATGACACAAAAAAAATGACAGGCCTGTCATTTTTTCGTGTCATACCTTTTCGGAAGGGCAATGAGACTGTGATTTGTTACGCCACAAAACTAACAAATGAAGATCAGCAACCATTAAACTTTAACTCAATTTTAATGAGTAGGACCTATGTAATAGTATAAAATGATATCAGTTCACGATTGTTAAAAGATGAACAAGAATAATCATGAAAATTCAATACAGGGAGATGTAATAATGTCTGGGTGAAGCCGCGTACCATAATGTATGTGATTTAGCTTATCAACTCTCGGAGAAAAACTTTCACCAGAGTCATGAGTGTCCCGACATTCATTTGTTATAAGATGAATTAGTCACAAGATAAGAAAGAATAATATAAAAATGGTGAAAATGTGGGAAAAACAACTTCGAACAAATAATTTGTCTATTAACCAATTTTTTTGTTTAATTTTCACTATTGAATTGAGCTTTAGTATCGTTGCACTGGAAAATTGAGGCCATTGAGGAATTTTTTACTCAATTGATAATGAAATAATACTTTTTTCCGGCCTTTTGTTATTTGTTATAGAATTTGTTTATAGCAATTATAAATATTATTGTTTAGTACTCTCTTGTATTAAAACTGCCGCGAGTTAGCTAATTATAAGTACAGACCGAAAAAACGAAGTTTTTCTTCAAAACACACCCAAGGTGCACATTTTTTAATGAAATTTGATTATATTATTATTAATTATTATTTAAATACGAAATTTTTCCATCATAGTGATGTTATGCGATGAATTACTTACAAGAAGAGGAAAAATAATATGAAAATAATGCAAATCGCGAAAATGAACTTTTAACAAATTATTTGTTTATTAACAAACTTTTTTGTTGATTTATCGCGATTGGATAATCTTCTAGTAATGTTGCACTATCAAACTGAGTTGATTGCGAAACTTTTTACTCTATTTTTAAGAAGCCAGAGGACTGAACTAAAAAAATTGTCATTTTTTACGATATATTTGTTTATTTATAAAAAACTGGAGACTTTTTTCCAAAATCGGCCTCGACAATTCTCTCCGGAATTTTCTCAGCTTTTTTCTAAGAAAAAATATCTGCATCGGTCCACAGATTCAGCAGGAATCGTATTTTGAACCAAAAAAAATGTACTTTTTCCCCACTGTGCGGTGTATTATTCTTTTATTCTATTATCCAGTTCGTATAATTCATTTTTCTCAGTGTAGCCACTACATTTTTTCAATTGTTTAAGTCGAGGAGAGGCTATGTTGCGGCCAGTTATTCCCCTCCCTATATATTTTGTTGTTGTTAAACTTGTACAGCCATACGGACCTTTCTTTTAGAGTGCATGTACTTTTGTTACCTAGGGGGAAACTTTGCTAGCGGGGCTTTAAACCACGCCTCATACATGAGGTATGCTTTCAAGATATATCAGCAGATAAAGAATGCTTGCTGCCGATTGGTTTTTCCACACCGGCGATCTACGCATGTGGATGCATGGGGTTCCCACATGCCTGTTTCATGTGCAAATCCTCCAATACGGCGGCATGCGACTGTATTAGCGCGCACAACATACACGCCCAACTACATGCGAGGAACTTGTCGCTACCATCTTAGATGAAGGAAACAACCCTCTAACCACCACCACACTTCCTCTTGAAAAATCGCGGAAGAAAAGTTACTCCCCTCTTCTATCCGTTTAAACTATAGAGTTTATACGGGCGCCTTCCATGCAAGTACACAACTATTCTACACGAGACTACAGCCAAAAGACCAAATGAATTAACTTCATAAAATTCAGTGTATTATTGCACGGAGAATATTTTTGTATTAAATTTTACATAACTTCCCAGTAAAAAGAAACTAATTGAGAGAAATTGAGAAGAATTCGCTAGGAGCCCCCGTGAATCTTGCTTCGCGTCAATCTCGAATTGGAGATGGTGGTGAATTCCTGTAAATACGTGAGAAGTAATAAAGTATTCAAATATCCTATTCGCCCGAATTCAGCGAAACATTTCTGGGGGATCTAATTAATTTGAATGCGTCAGCACGAATTATTTTCATTGTTCGCTAATTCATTTTAACTCGTGAGATTTTAAGTCGAGCCCCCAATTCGCTAGAATTCGCCAGCGCGAATACGCAGTTAAAGACTGGCCTATTCAATCGAATTCGCAAGCTATAAACAACGCGCTCGGCATAAAGTATCCGTTGTAAGTAAATATCAATGAGTCTTGTAGGTCAGTGGTCGCCCTCTGGTCTTTATGCACCTGAGATATCTGGTTCGAGTCTCGAGGTATGCAGTTTTTATTATTTTTTTTTTTCGAAATGACCTCGACCACGAATTAAGGCGAATCGACACGCATTCAATTCGCTCTGGCCCAATTCGTTCTAACGAATCAGAAAGCAGCACAGAAAAAACTAAGTGTAAACTTTACCCGGATTTCGGGGTAAAGATTACCTGCAACAAAACTTACCCCATGTGGATAAACTTTACCCGCACATCTCGGTATTTTTCTGGTTTTACCCACGCTTGTGGGGAATTTTTGACAGTTCTAACGATTCGGCAAAACAGCCTTTATGAAGCCGCACTTGTCCGATTTGCCTGTTACACCAACCATCACCTAGCTTCACTTCTACGATTCAAAGCTAGTGGCTTCCAATTTTCAAGACTTTGTTGACAAGTTTCATGAGAACAAAAGACAGCTTCTGCCCATCGAGAGTAATATTTGTGTTTTACCAATACGAACAGGTAAAAATACGAAATTACCTGCAACACTATTTACCCTAAGTTTTTTCTGTGAGAATTCGGGCGAATTTAAACACGTTAATTCACCGCAATCCTCTCGAATAAGTTTTTTTTGACTGGGTTATGTTAGTCGGGTAAACGGAGGACATTACGGCTATTTATTAAAAATTGACTTTCAGTCATTTAAAATGAAACGACAGGGTAATATTTTATCTGAAAATATGAATTATAATAATGTAAATTCATTGTAATTTAATTCCGATTCAGTAAGAAATAATACAACTATATGATAAAGGTTAACTGACAAAAATTCTACCTTTCTAAATATATGAATTCTACATCCCAGTTATGTCAAATTTCGTGCTCCAGAAAAAAAAAAACATTCTTTTGCTATACAACCAGATTCTGTGAAAGGTCATCCCACTACTACACACATATGTCATACAATTTATAAGTACATTGTTAGTACATGTACCAGCGGCGTAGCCAGGAATTATTTGGGGGGGGGGGGGCTGAACTTAGGGAATAAGGTCAAAAAAAGGTATCCGAAGAATAAAATGACTTAATAATTGGAAATTCACAACAGGCGCAGTACTGCGCCAGTGCTAACAAGCACTGGCGCGTTACTGGCAGCCGGTGCTGGTGCCTGTACTGGCATATGTGGCATACTGGGATGATAACGCTATTCTGTACTGGGATGCCAGTACTTAATATCGATACTGGCGCAGTACTGTTACAGAAATTCATAATAGGCACAGTACTGTGCCAGTACTGACAAGTAATGTCGCGCTACTGGCAGCCAGTCCTGGTGCGGTACTGCCGCGTTACGGCACACAATCGGCGTTGTACTGGCAAGCTCCTGGCGTACGAAAATGCCGGAGGTAATTTAAAAAATGATTGAAAATCATTGAATTGTTATTAGGAAGCATGTACTTTATTCATTCATCATCATACGACTGCATATCATCCTAACATTATTTATAATTCCAAAAATTGAAATTTCATTCAAACATTTTGTTTAATTTTAACACCCACTACTGCTATACTCTAACGATATGATCGAAAAGTTATTTAAAAAAAAAAAACAAATATTAATTGATTGCGAGTATTGTGCCTTTACATACTAATGGTCCTGTTTAGAGTGAATACATATATATTACATTTCAAAATATTATATGACCAAATCCATTTCAAATCAGGCAGGTTCTACACTTGAAGGTGCAGAATCTCTCGGGGACCAAATATGTTGTTTTTTAAAGGAAATTAGGCGCTACGTATTTGGCGATTTGTGAAAAAAAAATTTTTACAGAGTTATGCGTATTTGAATTTTTATCTTTGTTTTTCAAAAAAAAAACCCCCCAATGAGTAGAGTTTATCGCCTTCTTTCGAAATCCGCGAGGAAATTAAAAAAATCTTCAAAATTAACCAAATGGCGGCCGTTTTTCTGAAAATGTTGAAAGTCGATTTTCTCAGAAAACCCACACTTATATTTTTTGTCAATTTTTTGTTAGATTTGAACTATCATAAGGAAAATACCTTGTGAGTTCAACGCGGGCTAAATGAATTTTGCGGGCAGGAGAATTTTTTTTCATAAAATCGAATTTTCGCATTTTTCTTGAAAACAACAACAGATACAAAAAAATGTTAAGGAAATAATTTGCACATTTGAAAAAGTTCTACAAAAAGTTTCCTTACGCATTTATGATATCTTGTACGATTTCCGAGAAAAATGAAAAAATTCAATTTTCATAAACAAAAAAATTGTCTTCATTCCTGGCTTATGGAAATACCCACCATTTTTGTTAAATATTAAAAATATATATATATATACCTCCATATGAGGAAAACTTTATGTTAGTTTTACGTGGGCTGACAAATTTTTATCATCAGAAAATTATTTTTCATATATTCGAATTTTGAAATTTTTTGCTGAAACAATTTAAGTTACAAAATTAATGTCAAGACAAGAAATTTTTTGACTTAAAGGTTTTTATATTCAATATATATAAATATATTTCACATTTATCCAGGTATTTTTCAACAATATAGAAAAACTTCATCTGAATCTCAGTTTAAAAAATGAATAAATAATACCTGGATCAATATTTAACAAAAATGGTGGGTATTTCCATAAGCCAGGAATAAAGACAATTTTTTTGTTTATGAAAATTGAATTTTTTCATTTCTCTTGGAAATGGTACAAGATATCATAAATGCGTAAGAAAAACTTTTGTAGAACTTTTTTAAATGTGCAAATTATTTTGTTAACATTTTTTGTATCTGTTCTTGTTTTCAAGAAAAATGCGAAAATTCGATTTTATGGAAAAAAAATTCTCCTACCCACAAAAGTTGTTTAGCCCGCATTAAAGTAACAAGGTACTTTCCTTATGATAGCAAAAATTCAACAAAAAAATGGCAAAAAATATAAGTGTGGGTTTTCTGAGAAAATCGACTTTCAACATTTTCAGAAAAACGGCCGCCATTTGGTTAATTTTGAAGATTTTTTTAATTTTCTCGCGGATTTCGAAAGAAGGCGATAGACTCTACTCATTAGGGGGGGGGGGGGGGTGTTTAAACATAGCAAAAAATTAAAATACGCATAACTCTGTAAAAAAAATTTTTTCTCAAATCGCAAAAATAAGTATCGCCTAGTTTACTCTAAAAAACAACATATTTGGTCCCCGAGAGATTCTGCAACTTCAAGTGTACAACCTGTCTGATTTGGAATGGATTCGGTAATATTACGAATAAAATTTCTAACGCTACGGGCTATCTAACCTACATATACCTAAATCTGTCGCCTAGCAGTCAGAAGTCTTAACCATTGCGCTAAACCTACGAGTTGAAACTCGATGAAAAAGCCGAGGCTAAAGCCCAAACTACATTACAAGATATTCGATTACTGTCTGAGGTTTTGTCCGATCTATGCCAGAAGTGATAAAGACTATCTGTTAAAGTCGTAAATACTTTTAACTGTTATGTTCATTTCATACAAGTGCAGTTTTGTTTGAATACCCAAACAAATGTCTATGAATATGAGTCCAATTAGTTAAATGAACTTGAACCTCAAAGTCCATGTAGTTTCCCACTGAATGACTCTGGAAAAAAAACATTTCGTTAATCGCACCGAATGCAAGATATGCTATTTACGGCTATGATCATGGATCCCTGAAGTGATCCATAAGACCCCATAAGTTACAAAGTTAAATTTTACGTAATATTGAGGTTCATCAAATCTTCTTGATTTTTTTCGTCATAAATCATCATTAAACGGTCGCTCAGAAATGCAGATATATTTTTTTAATAATTTTCAATTTTTTGAACAATTTTAATCTGTTTAAACATCTGACTCGCTCAAAAAACATCGTTTTTCATGAATGTGAAGAAGAAAAAGAAAATTTGAAATAATTTCACGATTATTTTAACAATAGCTATCAGCTCAAGTATATATTAGCTTACCTAGTAAAATCAGAAAATGTAATTTAGTTATGATGACTTCTCTCTTAGAGGTCCGTCAACTCAGCGCCGTACCCAAGGGAAATTGAAAAACTTCAGAGATAAGAGTGGTGGCGCTAGCACGACGTCCACTCAGCGCCGCCACCTATAAAAACAGACTAAAAATTATTATAATGAAACAAACGATTAGGGTAGATTTTTTGCTTTTTTCCTACTATCCAAAAACATATAACACGTGTTCCAAAAAACTACCCCTAAGTCATACATACCTACCACTCGTGACCAAAAATCTTCTAAAACCGTAAAAACAGTAATATTAAACAACGTAAAAATTATTCAGAACTCTGAATTTCTTATTTTACATTCGAAAATGTACCTCTTTCATAATTTCCCCCAAAAACTACCCTCCCACGTAAATTTATGTAGCGGAACTTATATATACTTGCAAAACGCATTAAAAACCATAATATTCATGAAACATAGTTGGCGGGAATTTCTTCCTTTTTTTATGCTCTGCAATAACATATAATACGTGTCCCAAAAGACTACCCCTATGTCATACATATCTACCCCTCGTGACCAAAAATGTTCTAAAAGTGTAAAAACAACCACGAATAACGTAAAGATGATTCAGAACTCTAAACTAATTATTTATTACTTGAAAATTCAACCCTTTCATGATTTGTCTCAAAAACTACCCTTCCACGTAAATTTATGTAGCGGAACTTACATATACTTACAAAACGCATCAGAAACAATGATATTCATAAAACACAGTTTTCGGGAATTTGAAATTCAAGAATCCTGAATCAGACTAAAATCAAATTAAAAATCTCATTTAGCGTCCAATAATTAAGTCAATGTATAGAATTCCTGAAAATAAAACAAGAATTCAACGATAAAATTTTTACAACCACCACAGAATGCTCCTATTGAAATTCCTAACAAACAAAATAAAAAAATTTGTTTCGTTGGACAGAAATAAAAAAGAGGAAAGAAAAATGAGAAGGCAACCAACCAAATCCCCTTCCTTCTCTTTTTTATTCCTTTCGTCTTTTTTATTTTTATTATTATCAAATCACTATAAAAGAGCATGCAAAGTATTTACCAACGTTTCAGTGCTCCCGCAGCACCCTCATCCTTTCTTTTCAATAAAATCTTTTTGACTTAATCGAGTTCTGTTTGGAATTCCATATGAATCACATATTGGAAAAATCCACATAAATCTGTACAGAGGTCGGGACATCGCGAGATGTCTGGAAAATCCTGTAAGAAATCACGATATAGAACCTTATAGAATTTCTGTTCGGAATTCCATATAGATCACATATTCGTAACGTCCACATAGATCCGAACAGAGGTCGGGACATAGCGCTATGTTTGAAAAGTCCTGTTCGAAATTTACGTATAGAACCTAGTAGAATTGCTGTTTGGAATTCCATAGTAATCACATATTGGTAACATCCACATCGACCCGTACAGAGGTCGGGACTTCGCGAGATTTATGAAGAATCCTGTAAGAAATCACCATATAGAACCTAGTAGAATTTCTGTTCGGGATTCCATATAGATCACATATTCGTAACATTTACATAGAAGAGTATAGAGGTCGGGACATAGCGAGATGTCTGGAAAATACTGTAAGAAATCACCATCTAGAACCTAGCGGAATTTCTGTTTGGAATTCCATATAGATCACATATTCGTAATATCCATATAGAAGAGTATAGAGGTCGGGACATAGCGCGATGTCTGAAAAAATCCTGTAAGAAATCACCATATTGAAATAAGTAGAATTTCTGTTTGGAATTCTATATACTTTGAAAGCATTAGGAATCTGTTAATCGAGCCAAAAAAAAAAAATCGGGGTACTATTATTCATGTGGCAGAATAATCTATGAATTCAAATTCAAGTAGCAAAAAATTCGATACTTTAAATTTGAGAAGCAACAAAGTCGGTAATCTATTATTCGAGTAGCCAAAACATCGGATTCTTTATTTTCGATGAAGAAAAAAATCAGCAACCCATTATTCGTGTAGCAGAATAATCTAGAACTTCAAATTCAAATAGCTAACAAATCAAGTACTTCAATTTAAAAAAGCCAAAAAATCGGGCATCTTTTATCCGTGTGGCAGAATATTCTATAAATTCATATTCGATTACGACAAAAATCCAGTGCAATTACGAGGAGCAAAAAAATCGGAAATCTAATCATCGGGTAGCAAAGTAATCTAGAACTTGGAAATCAAGTAGCGAAAAATCCGACACTTCATTTTCGAGGAGCAAGAAATTCGGAAATGTACTGTTCGGGTAGCAGAATAATCTATTACTTCAAATTTGAGCAGCAAAAAAATCGAGTGAATTAATTTCGAGGAGCAAAGAAATCGAGAATCTATTAAGCGGTAGCAAAACAATCTGGAACTTGGGAACAAGGTAGCCAAAAATCCGACTCTTTATTTCCGAGAGCGAAAAATTCGGAAATTTATTTTTCGGGTAGCAGAATAATCTATTAGTTCAAATTTAAGGAGAAAAAATCCAGTACTTTAATTTCCAGCAGCAAAAAAGTCCGAAATCTAATAATTGGTATCAAAATAATCTAGAACTTGGGAATAGGGTAGCAAAAAATCCGACACTTCATTTCCGAGGAGCAAAAAATTCGGAAATGTATTGTTTGGGTAGCAGAGTAATCTATCACTTCAAATTTGACAAGCTAAAGAATCGAGTAGTTCACTTTCGAGGAGAAAAAAATTGGGAATCTAGTAATCTGTAGCAAAATAATCTAGAACTTGGAAATAAGGTAGCAAAAAATCCGAATCTTTATTTCCGGGGAGCAAAATATTTGGGAATGTATTTTTCGGGTAGCAGAATAATCTATTAATTCAAATTGAAGCAGAAAAAAATTGAGTACTTTAATTTCGAGGAGCAAAAAAATCGGGAATCTAATAATCGGTAGCAAAATAATTTAGAACTTGGAAATAAGGTAGCAAAAAATTCGACACTTTATTGCCGAGGAGCAGAAAATTCGCGAATGTATTTTGCGGGTAGCAGAATAATCTATTACTTCAAATTTAAGCAGCAAAAAAATCGAGTACATTAATTTCGAAGAACAAAAAAATCGGGAATCTATTAATCGCGTAGCAGAATAATCTGGACCATCGAATTCGACTAGCAGAAAAATGCGGTACTTTCATTTCGTTGTGCAAAAAATCGGGAATCTATTGTTCGAGAAGCTGATTAATCTGGAACTCTTGGAGTTTAAATTTCGTTTCAACTCTAAAATAAGAACTAACGATAGTTTTATCATTTAAATAAATATTTGCAGCTAAATATAGTATCTAAAATTTTTTACCTGTAATGATGTACAGTGTACACATTCGCGATAAAAAGTATTCTCTAAGGCAGTTAAACTTCAGTAGGTTGTACAGTTATTTTTTAATTTAATAAAATTCAACTCTTACGTTAATTGATACTTACGGGGTAAGTTATAGAAGACATAAATTTCCAATGGGCAATTAGTAAATCTAAAGGTAGTTTTCCAGGAAAATTATAGAAGGGGTGAATTTTCAAGTGAATTTACGTGGAAGGGTAGTTTTTGAGAGAAATCATGGAAGGGTTGAATTTTTAAATTTCAAATGAATAATTCAGAGTTCTGAATCATCTTCACGTTTTTCAACGTTCTTTTTACACCTTTAGAACATTTTTGATCACGAGGATTAGGCATGTATGACTTAGATGTAGTTTTTTGAAACAAGTTTGAAAAACGTAATGGTTACGGTGGTCGGAGTGGACGTGTCGATTTGCTGCTCTCCGGAGTATTGAGTTTTCGCCTGTTTTTCTTGCTCTTTTTTTATTAAAAATTTGCAAGTTTTGTCTTCGCGTGTTCCTGGTGCGTCCGAGCAAGTTGGTTTTTTTCAAAACAGCCGGTTTCTTATTGTTTTTGGATTATTCAATAACTGTCATTGATCAATTAGTACAATGGGTGCGTGTCCAGAGTGCAAGGAAGTGATTTCCGGAGGAGGACCTGTGGTGCTTGTGTGTGTAAAGTGTGGTGTTTTAACGCATCCCAGTAGGCACAAAACCATGAACATCCCAAAAACGTCCTTGAGACGTCCCCAGGACGTCCAATGTCAGTCCAATAAACGTCTCTAAGACGTCCAATGTCCTAAAGATGTCCTAAGGACGTCTTAAAGACATAGGACGTTCTCAGGACATCTTTCGTACTGACATTGGACGTCTTGAAGGCATCCCTAGGATGTCCTGAAGACATGTTCCAAAAGACGTCTTAGGGATGTCCCGAAAACGTCTCTAGGACATCCTTAATTTTTTTGCCCACTGGGATCTTGCCTGTGCGAATTTTAACGTTTCTAAAAAAAAAACTTTGATAAACTTAAAAAAGGTCAAGCAGATTTCTTCTGCATAAAATGGAAAGGACAAAACATAAGCGACATCTCTACGGCAGTAGATGGACCTACATCTGATATTCACAACACAGATGGTACGTCTTCCCCTCACGCTCCTGCCCCCTCCGCAGTAACGGCTACCTCCAGCCAGCCTGATCTCGCTGCCACGATACAAAATGCTGTCTTGAAAGGACAAAAGGATGCGCTTGCGCATCATGCCAATTACAGAGGGTCCAGAGACAGTGTGGCAACCTAGTGTCATTTCTACTGATTGGCTCCGCTATTTTACGTCAACTTCCGCCACATATATAGATATACTTAGTATACCTTGGTAGCGGAGGCGCGTAGTGTGCAGTATACATTGATGTAAACAGTATACATCATGATCGTTTTTTAAACATTTTATGCAGTTAAGATGTACAGAATCACCAGGTAAATAGTTATTATTAATTTTTTTATAGTTAAATATACAAGTAGTTGAAGAAAACCTAATACATTGAGCTTTTGAATAATGAATAGTGAGTTTTTTTCAAATTATATTCATATTGTAATTTAAATTGTTTATAATGTTTCAGGTAACAAAACCTTCGTTAGCGGATTTTCTGAAGTAGGACATTTTAAACCGAGGGAACAAAAATATATATATATATATATATATATATATATATATATATATCTGGGACTCTGGGATATCGGGCGATGTCTCAGAGTAATAGCCTTATCCTTGCACGCGGGGCTCTACAAGGATGGAAGAACCCTTTCCCTAGCTGCTCGTGGGAACAACAATGAAACCAACAAACCACCAAAATGTTGTAGATGCGGTTCAAAACGATCGAACGCGCAGAGCACCCGACAATGGATCGGCAAACAATGCCGATCATCCTAGAGTTCGGGGTGCTGAAAATAATTTAGATGAAAACACAACGACGAACCGGTGAAACGCCCACATTGAGTGGACGGATCAACTTAAGAATGATGTGCTAGACTGCTACGATGCCAGTATTATCCCTGTTCGTGGAGGCTTTATGGCGCGTATGCATACTCTGTGGTGCCAGAAACACCCAGAGCTTCAACACGTTTCGCATCAGTCTTTGCGAAATCAAGCTGACTACCTCCGCAAAAATGGATATGTACGCGGAGCGCTTCCTCAACCGCTGCTTGAACAAGCTGCAGACGAAGATGAAACGACATTAAGACCAACCGCAGAAAGCAGGCACCTACTTGAAGATGATGGCAATTTCAGTACAAGGAGGAACATCAACATGCAAGTTCCTCTTAAGCCCCAAGATCTGGCTGAAATGGATGCCTCCCTTCGTGGAGATATCTCGCAAGAGTCCGACCTCTGGACTATCAATTGCTCAGTTTATGGTGCTGCGAGAGCTTTGGCTGATTCAAATCGAAGGCTCAAACCGACGATGGATCAAAAGACAAGAAGACGCTTGCATCAACTGAACAAGAAAATTGGATGGGCAAGACAGAATGCGTCCCGTGTTCAATGTGTGATTGACTACATAACATCTGGTAGACCGTTCACGGAAAGAGTTCGAAAGTTCGCCCAAGAACTAAGGACCTTGAATCACACACTAAACAAGTCAAAGCTGCTGACAATCAAGCAGCATATTGTTGACAAAATAAGGCTGTTATCTGACGCAAGGAGGAGGATACAGAAGAGGGAGAGATGGATCAGGGAGAATCAACAGTTTCTCGCTGACCCATCGCGCCTCTTCAGTGATCCCCCTGTTTTTGTAAAAAATCCAACCAAGCCCAAGGAGGTAGAGACTTTTTGGAGAGAGGTGTACAAGATCCCGAAAACACTAGAGTTGAAGGAAGATACTGACAATATCATCTGCTTCAAGGAGTTTTGCGACAGCCTCATAAAATCTGAGGAGGAGTGCCCATCAGTCACTGCCGAAGAGGTGAAAAAAGCACTTAGAGGCACGAAGAACTTTTCCGGTGCTGGACCAGATTGTATCAAGAACTATTGGTGGAAGAAGTTTACTTCTACACACCAACATTTGGCCCGCATATTCACCTCATATTTAAAGTCGGAGATGCCCATTCCGCAGTGGCTAGTGTTAGGACGCACTATACTCCTACCGAAAAAAGGCGACTTGTCCAAACCAGAGAATTACAGGCCAATAACTTGTTTGAACACACTGTATAAGATTTTTACAGCTATCCTAAACAACAGGATTGTTCGACGAATTGAGCCTGTATGGCGAGAGATGTACGAACAACGTGGCTCGAAAAAAGGTGTAGCAGGCTGTCGAGAGAACCTGCTGATTGACAGGTGTGTCTGTGAAGACCCTACAGTCCATCAGCGCGGCCTGTCAATGGCCTGGATTGACTACCGGAAAGCTTTTGATTCAACCTCTCATAGACTTATCATCTGTCTGTTGGAAAGCTTGAAGGTACATCCACACATAGTGAGATGCATAGAGAGATTGATGCCTCTTTGGAAAACTAGATTTACCATCTCATCTAGGAATTATCGTCTGACGACGAACAATGTCACCTTCCAGAGGGGCGTCTTTCAAGGGGATAGTATGAGCCCTTTGCTTTTTTGCATCACACTTTTACCTCTATCTCTCGCACTACGAAATTCTCCTGGATACCTCTATGGCGACACTAATCAGCGTGAGCATAAGGTCACTCATGTATTCTATATGGATGACCTGAAGATCTATGCCGCTGGTAAAAGCAAACTTCAAAACTGCTTTAAATATCGTCAAGAACTACACAGGAGAGATTGGGATGGACTTTGGTTTGGACAAGTGTGTCAAAATTCATTTGAAGAAAGGAAAGATTACTGGCGTTCCCAAGGACCCTGAGCTTGTGGATATAAGTGTTATTAGACACCTTAACAATGGAGAGACCTATACATACCTGGGCGTGCCTCAAAGCCGCATTCAGGACGTAACATCAGTGAAGGAGTCTCTCCGAAGCAGATACAAGCATCTTCTTCGACAGATTTGGTCTTCCAATCTGTCGGCGTTCAACAAGGTATCTGCGACTAACATGCTTGCCGCCCCGGTTCTACTCTACTCGTTTGGGGTGGTTCAATGGACGAAGGACGAGCTTAAGGCCCTTGATGTCACCACGCGTAAGATCATGCATATGCATAAAAGCTTGCATATCAATTCGTCAGTTCCGCAATTATACATTTCACGCCAGCAAGGCGGACGCGGACTTCTGAATCTCCAGTGTCTTCATAACCGAATTGTTTCAAGTACAGCTTACATCGTTGCGAATGGCAGAGATCCTCTCCTAAAGATGGTCAGAAACCACGAGATGATTGGCGAAGGGGCGTTCCTTTACAAAGCCGCGGAGCAAGCTGCCGAGACCCTTGGCCTGAATTTTAACATCAGAAGTGAGGAAAGTGCATTACTCCATCTAGATGCTTCACGTCTAAAAGCCGAAGTAAAGAAAGCAGAGGTTGGAAAATTTCACCAAGAGCTACTCGACAAGCAAATGCACGGAAACTTTCACAGAAATGTAGAAAAACAGTCCTTGTCGAAGGAGCAAACTTTTGCTTTCCTCAAATCATCAGGGCTCAATTCAGGTACA
>CAKNXH010063161.1:5178-15999 GCA_932178445.1 Andricus quercusramuli
AAAATTTGAAGATTTTTTGTTAAATTTGAATAAAAATTTTTTTTTTTTTTTTGTAAAAAATTAATCTATTTAATATAAAATTCAACAATTCTATTAAAAAGTCATTTTTTGGTAAAACTTTAATATTTTAGTCAAAAATGCATCCCTTTTGTGGAAAATTTAACTATTCCATTTGAAGATGCATCATTGCAATTGAACCTTTATCTACTTGGTTGAAAATTTAACTTTTTTCTTGAAAATTAATACTTCTTTTATGTTAAAAATTAATTATTTAACAGAAGATATAACTATTTTATTTGTGGTGGAAAATTGATTTTTGTTTAGTTGAAAATTCACCTATTTGGTGTAAAATTCATGTATTTTATTGAAAATGCTTTTTTTTTGTTGAAAGATAATGTTTAAACTGAAATTTTAACTATTTCCTTTGGTGGTGTAAAATAATCTTTTTTAGTTAAAAGTTCTACTAGTTTGTTGAAAATTTAACTGTTTTGTTAAAAAAAAAATTTTCTGTAATTTTTGAACTGAAAATTTAACTGTTTCATTTGTAGTGAAAAATTTACTTATTTTAGTTAAAAATTCAACTATTTCCTTGAAAATTTAACTGTTTTCTGAATTTTTTGTTGAAAATTCAACTATTTGTTTCCAAATTCATGTATTTCAATTTGAAATCATTTTTTGTTAAAAAATTTATATTATTTCTAATAATAATAATATTTCTTTCTTGAAAATCCCTACTTTTGGTTGAGAATTCAACCATTCGGTTGAAAAATCGTTATTTTTTGGTTGAAAATTTAACTATTTCATTGAAAATTCAACTAATCACGTATTTTGTTGAAAATTTTTTTTTTCGGTAGAAAATTCAATAATTCTACTAAAAAGTCATTTTTTTTGGTAAAACTCAATTATTCAAGATAGAAATTTATCCCTTTGGATGAACATTTATTTTTAAACTGAAAATTCAACTATTCCATTTGAAGATTCATCATTGTAGTTGAATCTTCATCTGCTTGGTTCAAAATTCAACTTTTTTGTTAAAAATTAATATTTCTCTAATGTTAATATTTAATTATTTAAGTGAAAATTCAACTATTGTACTTGTGGTGAAAAATTCATTTTTTCTCGTTGAATATTCAACAATTTAATTGAAAAGTCATTTTTTGGGGTAAAACTTTATTATTTTAGTTAAAATTTATCACTTTGGTTGAAATTTTATTTTTCAACTGAAAATTTAACTATTCCATTTGAAGATTCTTCATTGTAGTTGAAACTTCATACTTTGTAGAAAATTAAACAATGTTGTTGAAGAATAATTTTTTTGATTGAAAAATTGAAAATTGTTATTTTTTGATTGAAATTTTAACGATTTAATTTCAAGATTCATAATTGTAGTGGAGCATTCGTCTGTTCGATTGAAAATTTAACTATTTTGTTGAAAATTCAAACAACTGTTTATTTTGTTCAAAATGTTTTTTTTTGGGTTTCTACCATTTTTTTTTTTAATTAAAATTTTGTACTTGGTTCAAAAATCTGTTTGTGGTAAAAAATTAATCTTCTTTATGGAAAATTCATATTTTTTATTGAAAATTGAACTATTTGGTCAAAATAAAAAATTAATCTTTCGATTTAAAAACTCAAATTTAAGGTTGAACTTTTTTGTTGAAAATGTTTTCTTTAATTCATCATTTTAGTTGAAAATTCATCTCTTTTTTTTTTTTTTGGTTGAGAAATAATTTTTTCGACTAACAACATAAGTATTCCATTTATGGTTGAAAACATTTTTATTGAAAATTGATCTTTACCATATTTTTGGTTAGAAAATTCAACAGTTTTGACATTAAAATTCAACAATTTTGTGAAAATTTATTTATTTGGTCCAAGACTCTTGTTTTTGGCAGAAAATTAATCTTCTTGATAAAAAATTTAT
Source organism: Andricus quercusramuli (assembly GCA_932178445.1). Classification (NCBI taxonomy): domain Eukaryota; kingdom Metazoa; phylum Arthropoda; class Insecta; order Hymenoptera; family Cynipidae; genus Andricus; species Andricus quercusramuli. The sequence goes on from CAKNXH010063161.1 coordinate 7,103, forward strand.
ATTTTCGGTTGAAAATTTAACTATTTGGTTCAAAGTTCATCTTTTTTAATTGAAAATTCAACTACTTGGTTGAAAGTTGAACTAGTTTGTTAAAAATTCATATTTTTCCAAGATTCACTTTTTTGGTTGAAAATTTATCTATTCCATTAAAATAAATTAATCTTCCGGGTTAGAAATTCAAATTTTGGGTTGAAATTTTTTGTCATGAATTTTTTTAGATTCATCATTTTAGTTAAAAATTCATATTTTATTTGTTGAAATTGTAACTATTTTGTTGACAATTATTTTTTTTCAGGTTGAGAATTAAATTTTTCAACTTACAATGTGACTGTTTTACTTTTGGTTGAAAATTGATTTTTTCGAGTCAAAAATTCAGGTATTTTGTTAAAAATTAGTCTCTTTTGGTCAAAAATTATTCTTCTTGGTTGAAATTTCATCCTTTTTGGTTAGAAATGCATTTTTTCTTGAAAAAATCATATTTTGTTTATAGAAATTTCAAAAATTCTTTTGAAAAGTCATTTTTTTTTTGTAAAACTCTATTATTTCAGTTAAAATTTCATCACTTCGGTTGAAAATGCATTTTTAAACTGAAAATTTAACTATTGTTATTGGTTGAAAATTTCTTTTTTAACTAAAAATTGGACTTTTTCAGTTGAAGATTTATCCTTGTAATTGAAAATTCATCTGTTTGTTTTAAAATTGAACTATTTTGTGGAAAATTCTTTTTTTGTTGTTGAAAAATAATTTTTAAACTGAAAATTTAACTATTTCATTTGTGGTGTAAAATCATCTTTTTTAGTTAAAAGTTCTACTAGTTTGTTGAGAATTTAACTGTTTTGTTAAACATTTTTTTTCTGTTGAAAGATAATTTTTGAACTGAAAATTCAACTACTTCATTTGAAGTGGACACCTGACCTATTTTAGTTAAAAATTCAAATATTTGTTTCTAAATTCATGTGTTTTAATTAAAAATTGTTTTTTTGTAGAAAATGTATATTCTTTCTTAAAAACGCATATTTTTCGTCGGAAATTCGTTTTTTTTTTTAAATTATTTTCTGAAACTGACAATTTACTTATTCCATTTTTAGCTGAAAATGCATCTTTCTCAATTGAGAATTCATCTATTTGGTTGGAAATTTGACTGTTTTGTTGAAAATTAATTTTTTTTCGTCAAAAATTAATTTTTGTACTGAAAATTTGACTAAAAGATCATTATATTGAAAATTAAACTATTGCACGTATTTTTTTGACAATTTTTTTTTTGTTTTGTAGAAAATGAAGATTCTTGCTTCAAAATTTATACAATTTTACTGAAGAATAATTTTTTTGGTTGAAGAATTGAAAATTGTTAAAGAATCGTTATTTTTTGGTTGAAATCTTAACTATTTAATTTCAAGATTCATCATTGTATTGGAACATTCATCTGCTTGATTGAATATTTAAGTATTTTATTGAAAATTCAAAGAACTATTTATTTTGTGCAAAATGTTTTATTTTTTTATTTTTTGATAGAAAATTAATTAGGAAGTTAACAGTTTGGTTGGGATTTTGTATTTTTTGGTATATTTTACCATTTTTTTTTTAAATTAAAATTTTGTACTTGGTTCAAAAATCTGTTTGTGGTGAATAATCAATCTTCTTTCTAGAAAACTCATCTTTTTTAGTGAAAATTTAACTATTTGGTTCAAAATTCATATTTTTTTAAGACTAACCTCTTTGGTTAAAAATTTTTCTATTCCATTTAAAAAAAATTATTCTTTCGATTTAAAAACTCAAATTTGATGTTGGACTTTTTTGTTGAAAATTTGTTCTTCAATTCATCATTTTAGTTGAAAAATCATCTCTTTTGTTAAAATTGTAACTATTTTCTTGAAAATTCTTTTTTTTTTTGGTTGAGAACTAATTTTTTCGATTGTAACTTTTACATTTATGGTGGAAAATATTTGTATTGGAAATTGATCTTTACTAGTTGAAAATTCATTTATTTTTTTGAAAATTCGTCTTTTTTTGTTAAAAAATCCTACTTTTTGTTCGAAAATTCAACCGTTTCGTAAATACTTCGTTCTTTTGTCTTTAAAATTCAACAATTTTGTAAAAATTTATTTATTTAGTCCAAGATTCCGGTTGTTGGTAGAAAATTAATCGTCTTGCTGGAAAATTTATATTTTCGGTTGAAAATTCAACTATGTAGTTCAAAGTTCATCTTTTTTAGTTGAAAATTCAACTACTTGGTTGAAAGTTGAACTGGTTTGTTAAAAATGCATATTTTTTCAAGATTCACCTCTTTGGTTGAAAATTTATCTATTCCATTAAAATAAATTAATCTTCCGGGTTAGAAATTCAAATTTGGGGTTGAACTTTTTTGTTGTGAATTTTTTTTAATTCATCAGTTCAGTTAAAAATCCATATTTTATTTGTTGAAATTGTAACTATTTTGTTGACAATTTTTTTTCAGGTTGAGGATTAAATTTTTCAACTTCCAATATGACTGTTTTACTTTTGGTTGAAAATTTATTTTTAAACTGAAAATTTAACTATTCCATTTGAAGATTCATTATTGTAATGGAACCTTCATCTGCTTGGTTCAGAATTTAACATTTTTTGTTAAAAATGAATATTTATTTTATGCATAATAGGGTGGTCCAAAAATGCATTGGAAATTTTTTTTCTAATTTTTATGGGGAAACCCCATAAGTGAAAAAATGAGTTTTGCAAGTTTTTCAAGCAAAATATAACTTTTTTCGTGGTTTTTTTAACGATTCTTCAACAAAATAGTTGAATTCTCAACAAAAAGTAGGAATTTTCAAAAAAGCAGTTCACTTCTTGAACAAAAATATAAATTTTGAAGCAAGAATCTTCATTTTCTACAAAAAAAAAATTGTCAACAAAATTCGTGAAATAGTTTAATTTTCAATATAATAATCTTTCAGTCAAATTTTCAGTACAAAAATTAATTTTTGAGGAAAGAAATGAATTTTCAACAAAATAGTCAAATTTTCAACCAAATACATGAATTCTCAATTGAGAAAGATACATTTTCAACTAAAAATAGAATAAGTAAATTGTTAGTTTCAGAAAATAATTTAAAAAAAAACGAATTTCCGACGAAAAAGATGCGTTTTTAAGAAAAATTGCGTTTTCTACAAAAAAAACAAACAATTTTTAATTAAAATACATGAATTTAGAAACAGATATTTGAATTTTTAACTAAAATAGGTCAATTGTCCACTTCAAATGAAACAGTTAAATTTTCAGCTCAAAAATTATCTTTCAACAGAAAAAAAATGTCTAACAAAACAGTTAAATTTTCAACAAACTAGTAGAACTTTTAACTAAAAAAGATGATTTTACACCACAAATGAAATAGTTAAATTTTCAGTTTAAAAATTATTTTTCAACAACAAAAAAAGAATTTTCCACAAAATAGTTCAATTTTAAAACAAACAGATGAATTTTCACTTACAGGGATGAATCTTCAAATGAAATAGTTAAATTTTTAGTTGAAAAAGAAATTTTCAACCAATAAACTACGATTCTACAGCAAAATACTTAAATTTTCTACTAGAGAGATGAATTTTTAACTAAAATAATGAATTTTCAATTAAAAAATTAAAATTAATATTTTTATTTAGAGAAATTAATTTTCAACAAAATAGATGAATTTTTCGCCACAAATACAATAGTTGAATTTTCAGTTAAATTTGATTGAAAATTCTTTTTTTTTTTTGTAAAAAATTAATCTATCCAATAGAAAATTCAACAATTCTATTAAAAAGTCATTTTTTGGTAAAACTATAATATTTTAGTCAAAAATTCATCCCTTTTGTGGAAAATTTAACTATTTCATTTGAAGATTCATCATTGAAATTAAACCTTTATCTACTTGGTTGAAAATTTAACTTTTTTGTCGAAAATTAATATTTCTTTTATGTTAAAAATTAATTATTTAACAGAAGATATAACTATTTTATTTGTGGTGGAAAATTGATTTTTGTTTAGTTGAAAATTCGCCCATTTGGTTGAAAATTCATGTATTTTATTAAAAATGCTTTTTTTGTTGTTGAAGAATAATGTTTGAACTGAAATTTTAACTATTTCCTTCGGTGGTGTAAAATAATCGTTTTTAGTTAAAAGTTCTACTAGTTTGTTGAAAATTTTACTGTTTTGTTAAAAAAAATATTTTCTGTAATTTTTGAACTGAAAATTTAACTGTTTCATTTGAAGTGAAAAATTTACTTATTTTAGTTGAAAATTCAACTATTTCCTTGAAAATTTAACTGTTTTCTGAATTTTTTGTTGAAAATTCATCTTTTCTAGTTGAAAATTCAACTATTTGTTTCCAAATTCATGTATTTCAATTTAAAATCATTTTTTGTTAAAAAATTTATATTATTTCTAATAATAATAATAATTCCTTCTTGAACATCCCTACTTTTGTTTGAGAATTCAACTATTCGGTTGAAGAATCGTTATTTTTGTTTGAAAATTTAACTATTTTGTTAAAAATTCAACTAATCACGTATTTTGTTGAAAATTTTTTTTTTAATTTAAAAATTCTACTAAAAAGTCATTTTTTTTGGTAAAACTCCATTATTCTAGATAAAGATTTATCCTTTTGGATGAACATTTATTTTTAAACTGAAAATTTAACTATTCCATTTGAAGATTCATCATTCTAGTTGAATCTTCATCTGCTTGTTTCAAAATTCAACTTTTTTGTTAAAAATTAATATTTCTCTCATGTTAATATCCACTTATTTAACTGAAAATTCAACTATTGTATTTGTGGTGAAAAATTCATTTTTTCTTGTTGAAAATTCAACAATTTAATTAAATTTTCGGTTCAAAATTCGCTTGAAGCGTTCACTGTAAGAAAAATTTGTGGTAAACTTCCCATACATGTATTGGAAGTAATTAACCCATACAAGGATGGAAATTTTCCCATACCTCAGTACCATAATTCCCATACTTGTATGGAAGTTTTACCATAAAGTATGGAAAATCTTCCAACAACCACCGGAAAATTTCTATACTGGTATGGGATATTGAAAAGTATGGAAAAAATTCCATACTTTTGTATGGGAAATCTACCATTATTTCTTACAGTTTTAGGCGTTTTTTCCCCCTAGGTTGATTATTATATAATAATAAATAATAATGATCTGGAAGCAACATGTGTGTGATGTGCAATAATCTTATGACATTTACGGCAATGTACATTTCACAAGTCGTAAATTGGCTCGAATGAATTTAGGGGGAATGTTCGCGTGATGTGTATCGTATTTCCAACCCCCGTGAGAAGCAAATTAAAAAAATGATAAGCCAATTGCTTATATTGGTTGTTTAACGGTCTTCGCGATCGTTCAGCCATGACGCTAAATTAGAAAACCGATATCCGATAATCACCGTGAGAAATTCACATTTTATTTTTAAACATCTGTGCGTTTTTTTAGAATAACGTATTTTTTTATCGATTATCAAGATCAAGCTACAAGAATTTTTCTTCAAATTTTTATTGAAAAAAAATTTGAATTGTGAAATTACAGAAAGGAAGATCATATCTTAGGAAAAAATCGATGCGGAGGACCCTTTTTTTTTACTTCCAGCTTCAGAATGGAAAAATTTAACTTGATAAAATCAGAGACTTCCCCCAAATTTGTAAAAAAGTTTTTCACGATTTTTCCGATTTATTTATGTGTGGGTGAAAATCAAAATAGTTGGAATTATTCAATTTTGATTTGAATGAAAAAAATGTATTTTTACTTACAAAAATAACAAATTTTCAACAAAAAAGTTAAATTTCCACCAAAAAGATGAACTTTCTAGCAAGAAAATTAGTTTTCGAACCAAGAAGACGAATTTTCAACAGAATAAATGAATCTTCAACTAGTAAAAATCAATTTGCAATTGAAATATTTTCAACCATAAATGAAATAGTTATATTTTTAGTTGAAAAAATTGATTCTCAAGCAAAAAAAAAATGAATTTTCAACCAAATAGTTACAATTTTCACAAAAGAGATGAATTTTCAACTAAAATTATGAATTAAAAAAAATTCTCTACAAAAAATTTTAACCCCAAATTTGAGTTTTTGACCCGAAAGATTTTTTTTCAAATGGAATAAATAAATTTTCCACTAAAGAGGTGAATCTTGAAAAAATATGCATTTTTAACAAACTATTTCAACTTTTAACCAAGTAGTTGAATTTTTAACTAAAAAAAAATTAATTTTCAACCAAATAGTTGAATTTTCAACCAAAAAGGTGAATTTTCCAGAAAGAAGTTTATTTTTTTACCTAAAACACGATTATTCGACCAAATACATTAATTTCAAGCAAAAAATATGATTTCTTAACAAAAAAGACGATTTTTAACAAAATACATGAATTTTCAATTAACTAGGTAAATCTTAAAAAAATATTAATTTCTAACAAACTAGTTCAACTTTCCACCAAGTAGTTGAATTTTCAACATTTTGAACCTAATAGTTAAATTTTCAACCAAAAAAATGAATTTTTCAGCAAGAAAAATAATTTTCTACCACAAACAGGAATCTTGGACCAAATAAATAAATTTTTAACAAAATTATTGAATTTCAAAGCCAAAGGACAAAATATCTACAAAACGGTTGAATTTTCTAACCAAAAATATGATTTTTTAACAAAAAATACTATTTTAAACAAAATAAGTGAATTTTCAACTAGAAAGATCAATTTTCAATAAAAATATTTATAACCATAAATGGAATAGCTACAATCCAAAAAATTAGTTCTCAACCAAAAAAAAAAATAATTTTCAACAAAATAGTTACAATTTCAACGAAAGAGATGAATTTTCAACTAAAATGATGATTGAAAAAAAATTCTCAACAAAAAAGTCCAACCCGAAAGATTAATTTTTTTTAATGGAATAGAGAAATTTTCTACCAAAGAGGTGAATCTTAAAAAAATATAAATTTTGAATAAAATATCTAATTTTTCAAAAAAAGATTTTTCAATTAAGAAGGAAAAAAATTTCAACCTAATTGTTAAATTTTCAACCTAATTGTTGAGTTTTGAAAGAAATTGTTGAATTTTCAAACAAATTGTTGAACTTTTAATCAAATTGTCGAATTTTTACTCAAGAAGAATAATTTTCTACCAAATAGAAAAACAAATTTTTTACAAAATAAATGAATATTTTCACCAAAGAAATGAATCTTCAACAAAATAAATGAATGTTTACATATTGTTTACTCAAGAAAAAAAATTCATCCAAATCGTTGAATTTCGAAACAGAAAAAAAATTCCTAAAAAAAAGTTGAATATTGAACCCAAAAATATGAATTTTCAACAAAAATGTCGATTTTCAATTAAAATGATGAATCTTTAATTTAAAAAATAAATTTTTAAGGATGTAGTTAAATTTTTAACGAAGTAATTAAATTTCAAATAAAGAATATTAATCCTCTACAAAAAATGTAATAAAGAAAGCCAATTCTAACCAAATTATTTAAGTTTCAATAAAAAAAAATTAACCAACAGTTGCTTTTTAAAATAAAAAAAATTTAATTTTCATCAAAACAAATTATATTTCAAACCATAAAGACAAATTTTCATCCAAATTATTTGATTTTCAGTCAAGAAAGAAAAAAATTGTTAACCAAATTGTTAAATTTTCAAGCCGATAAAACGAATTTTTTACGAAATAGTGAAATTTTTTATTATTTTCAATAAAATAGTTTATTTTTCAATAAAAAAAGATGAATTCTCATCGAAAAATCTGATAGTTGATATATCCACCAAAAAAATTTATTTTTGATTAAAAACAGTAAAATTGATTTTAAAAAAATAGTTCTTAATAAAATAATTTCTTTTCCATCAAAAACATTTTTGATTCAAGAAAAAAAAATCAACAAAATTTTTGAATTCTAAAGCCAAAAAGACACATTTTCTACAAAATAATTGTATTTTGAACCAGAAAACATGATTTTTTTACTAACATGATCAATCCTTAATAAGAACAAAAAAATGAATTTTCAATATAGTAGTACAATTTCCAACCAAGCAGTTAAATTTTCAATAAAAAAAGAACCAAAAAAGATTTTTCAGTCAAAAAAAAAAATTTGAACCACATTTTTGGATTTTCAAGCCAAAAAAACGAATTTTTAGCAAACAGTCGAAAAAAGGAATTTTTTGCAGAACTTTTTCAACTATGCCTATTATTTTCTTCACATTTTTTCGTATCTGTTGTTCACAAGAAAAATGCGAAAATTATAATTAAAAAAAAATTCTCCTGACCACAAAAGTTATTGAGCCCGTATAAAATTTACAAAGTATTTTCCCTATGATAGTACAAATTAAAAAAAAAGTTGACAAAAATATTTTATATATTTTATTTAAAAAAAATCAACTTTTGATATTTTCAGAAATCTCAAATATCTCAATTAGGTCAAAATTTATACAAGTTCAAAGAAAAAATTGGGATTTTTTTGAAAAACAAATCTGAAAAATTCAAATACGCATAACTTTGTAAAAAATTTTGTTTTCACAAATCGCAAAAATTTGTATTGCCTAATTTCCTGTAGAAAACAACATAGTTTGTCCCTAAGAGATTCTGCGACTTCGCAAAAACATTCTTCTGAAGATTATCTTTTCAGTTACAAATTTTATTATTTGGTTAAAAATTCAAAAATTTTCTTAAAATGACATCTTTTTTCTTAATTCCACTGTTTTGTTTAAATTCGTCTATTTGGGTTGAAAATCCAACACTTTTATATTAAAATAATATTTTTGTTTTAAAATATTTTTTGGATGGAAAATATTTTTTCTGAAAATTTGTCATTTTCATTTAAAACTTCATATTTTTCAAGTAGAAATATTGTATTGAAATTTTTTTGGATGAAAATTCACTCTTTT